>JAYESA010000019.1:90270137-90345137 GCA_036927795.1 Iris macrosiphon | reverse complement strand
TTTTATTCCAAAATCTTGTATTGATGCAATATACCATATATAGGTCCGTGTGACACCAGCTTGGGAATCGAGAAACACACCTTGCTCAGGACCCTAGGCGAGTACATTTCTATGTTAGTTTTTATTTCATAATATTTAATATATCACATGTTCTAGAACTGTATACTTGATTCCGACAGAGTGGTATCACGGAGTGGTACTACATAGATCCTGTCAGGAGATGTTATCCCTTATCGTATTCAGCAGTTACTCCTTCACATATATTTTATCGTGTATATCGGGTATTGATTTAGTGTACTTCATATTCATACACTGCTCGTGTTCAGTGTGCTTATATTCATTTATACACATTGCTCGTGTTCAGTGTGCCCATATTCATGTTCGTAATGTGTCATGATCGGATCCATTAGTAATGGTTGGGGATAGGGGAGTAGGAGTTGATTATGTGATCAAGCCCTAGTGTATTCGTGTACATATTGATTACATATCACACTTGTAATCGAGTTTCCATATTGTATTCATGTTCAACCTAAACCGATCACATAATGAACTTGTATTCCATGGCACATTAGCTAGATTTCTGTTAGTTCCATTATATTACAGATATTCTATTATATGTTCTTCTTTTCAGTATATTACCTTTTCACTCTAGTTCATTTTATTATGTTGATTAGATATCTTGTATTCTTTTCTACTATCTGTTATATATGCTCGATTATGTAATTGAAACTGCTTTCAGAGGTATATACTTCGCTCCAATCCTGACTGGTTATATTTTTTAGATGATTGGCTCGTAGATCAGTGTCCTACATACTACGGACCGCAGGAGGGCATACCATTAGAGGATACTCCTGTAGAACATGAGGACTTAGTACTAGAGCCTGAGGAGGTTTAGATTATTTTGTTAGACTATTATTGTGACTTATGGCATGTATATTATTTTAGTCTTGTGTATATTCTGTGCTTCTCTTTCTTTCGTTATTCTATATCGTGCTTATCTTCCTTAGTTGCATTATGATTGAGTATAGTTACATTTATGAGATACCATATTGTTACTCCGTTTGGAGTTGAGATGATTGACAAGTACCATATATATTGTGTGAGATATTTAGATAATATAGTTGACCCAGATAGCGTTCTACCGCCGATGCTGCGGCGTAGGCTGGACGTACCCACGTACTCGTGCCCTAATATCCGGGTGTGGGTCGTGACAGGTTATCAATATATGAATGCACTGATGGGGAGGCTTCTCGTCTGCTCGACAAATCCAAACACATTATATTAGTTCCGTGCACCAACTATTGAATTATCTTTCTAGTCTTACCTTAGGATGAATTTTATGACATAAGATACAAAGCCTAACTTGTATAGCAGTGCGCCGTACGATATACAACAAACACGACGATACCTACTGACTTACCATTTGTCCTTCCCTGTCCAAGTATAAAACAAAGTTAAACCAAGCACGAATATATATAAAGAAATCTAAGGATCGCATAACGAAAACATGTATGCTACAAGCTAATTTATAAATCAGGTGCACGATATACACAAATTATGATACTCATATTACTTTGTAACTCAGGTTGTTCAAATGCATTATACTCAGGCCATTCAGATTACTCAGATATCTTATACACATATTATTCAGGCAAGTTATACTTGTTCATGTATGTTATACTAAGACTATTCAAATGCGTTCAAAGCGTCAGATTACTTGGTTTAATTTATGATCTGCACGCAGAGTCCACCGTACATCCATTACTTGTCACAAGTTTATACGAGCCCATACGGGGGTTGCCACCACGTATACAATATATTTAATGATACATATTTGGCCTTATGACCTAACTAGCCTCCATTGACAAATTATAGTCTCAGCACGGAAATGGGATGCAATGCAGGTAGCGAGCTCCGCTACACGCTTTCCCGTCCGAAGCAAACGACTATCAACAAGAACCATAAGCTAGTGCACAGGTTGTCCATAACCATTGATGATCAACACTAAGATTTTATTATATACAATATTTTAAGGCCTTGAATGAACATAACTACTCGACACAGTGTGAATGCATATACTCATTCGGAAATCACATGATCAGGTACATTATATTCAATGCACAGTTATGCTATTATTTTATCACTTATTGCAGCTCCTATTTCGGGAGTTGCCTTGGCGACCCAACGGTCCAAAGATTTTCTATGTTTCTATTACTTGGCTCAAAAATGACTATTTTGATAATCTTCCTACTTAGGTAAGTGAACCCTGATCTGAATTTTGCTTCTACATCGAGGCAATATCTATGCGACGAGAATTTTAAGACATATGAAGCAATATACCAGAAGGAACATATAAGGAACAAAAGTAACGCTACGAGGGTGAGGTTATAAAAACTGTAAAGCGAGCATACTATTCCGTTCAATCGATTTACTATCATGTTCTATACAATGAGATATAAAATAAGATTTTTCTCTTAGCTAGGTGTGTTGTATTATTTATTAGCATGCGAGGGGTAATTCGCCTAGCGACTAGTATGTATCGTCCATATTTTTAAGTGTGCAGGCTAAGCAAAGACAAGTTCATCATAGCCACCCACCTTAGTAATATTTTGCCTCAGCCGAGCGATACTCCGAGCGCGCCTTTGAAATTCTAAGTTTAAACTCCTGAAGGGCCAAGTCTGAATCCTTTACCTCAAGCGAGTCTTCTCGTAGAGCGAGGCAGGTCAGTTATCGTACTTGTGCAGTTTAAATTGGCTATCTATATTAATGAGAAAAAGGTCATTATATTATACATTACTCAGAATAAGTCTCATTCTTGATACTTTCTAAGTGCAAACCGTTCTATCGCATACTATCGATTCTAGCTCAAGTACAATACTCTGTATCCTTAGACCCGTTTAAACACAACTTCCTACTCATTTTCCTCACTTCATGTCGCATGCGTACTGGTTCTATTTTATTGAATGACTCTATTACTCAATTTGAGCTGGTTATAATACACGAGCATCATATTCTCTGATTCAGTCTCTACTATGCCTTAGCACAGAGCTTATATAGCTTAACACTAGGCATGATCTATTATGTACGATAATCTTAGACTTTCACACCCTAGTACCGAAATACGGAGACGGACATGGCCATCTACCATGTATAAGGTACTATACATCGTACGACGATCACGGTTGTATAAGACAAGGTGGTGCATGCTATAATCAAGTCTCCTATGGTCAAGAACTTCTATGTCTCAATCATTCAAACAAGAAACAATAAGCATAGAGCATATATGATAAGCAATAAGGCATCCCAAATGCTTTCTCAAAATATTCCAGAGTCCAGTTGTACAAAATAAGAAGCTGGAAGAGTAACAAATATACATGACAATAATCAGCTGCAGTCTGATTTAATACAATCATGTAAGAAAAACTAATGTCTATATGAACAGACTAACAGCTGCCGGTGGCTAAACGCCAAAAAGAAGTAAATGTGCAAGACGAGCAGGGAAGAAGAAAACCCGCTCGCTATCCCATGCGACCATATTCCTTGTACGCGCCATGAGTTAAAAGAAAGTACGCTGGATCCTCAGGTGCTGGCTCAAAATCTGGCCATGAAAAACTAGTGGGGTTAGACCCTAAATAGCAAGTATCACAAAGGAAGCATAAAATAGAGAAACAAAAATACAAGAAAAATAATATAATATTACATAGGTTCAGTATCGTAACTTAGGTCCATAGCATATCCTAGCGCTATATCTCAACCCTACAACCAAACAAGGACAAGGGTTAAACCATCATACTATGATAGTCCACTTCCCTAGGCTAGTAGTTGAATAATACAATCACAACCAAATCCATTTATTCCAAAATCAGCCAATCATTTGTACGGCTTGCTATTTTGTGAAGTATGAGGTTATCTCAGAATAATACATAATAACTATCCTCAGATCAGCCAGTACCGAACATGAGCTAACCGAGCCCATATAATAAAATAGGCACTTACAGGATGCACCAGTCCCCCGTAGGGCCACTACGCTAAAAATACGGTTTTAGCGGTTCTAGTGTTCCTATATTGAAATGGTGCCTCATCATAATAATAAGTCAGATACAGCACTCCACTGTCACGACCCGCACCCGGAATTGGGGTACGAGTACGTGGGTATGTCCAGCCTATGCCGCAACATCGGCGGTAGAACGCTGTCTAGGTCATGATACTATCTAAACAATCTCTCACGAGCATCTAACAACATAAGGAGACACGGATAATCACAATATAATATGAACGACATACTCAATCACATAACTACAACACGATAAGATATCGAAGAAATAAAATAAAATGCAACACAAGTCTAAATAGAAATAATCTAACTCAACAATAAATCTAAGTCTCAACAAAGTATGCCGGAGACAAATCCGGTACCAAATAATCTGGTAAAAGAACTAACTAGATAACTAGTAATTCCGGCTAGACCTCCCGGAATCAGAACTGAACTACCAAGTCCAAGTCTGCAGCTAATCTCCACGTGGTCCATAAAATGTCGGACACCAGTCCTCTAAGGCATAGTCTGGAAAAATATTTCCAGTCAGGAAGGAGCAAAGTACATCTCAAATAACAGTTCCATTTAATTGATAAGGACTATAAAATAATACACAGATGATGCTATATACTAAGAGAAGACAATGAATAAATACAATGGCAAAATAAAAAGACAGGCATTATAGGCAATATGATATAGTCAGTGCATATATGAAATGAAGAGAACACTGCATATAATATAGTATATATATAAAGACACATCTCATACAATTATTTAAATTAAATACACACAGTATTAATAATATACAAAAGTCAAAAATATCCCTGTTTTTAGAATGTGGTAGTGACAAGTCTACCATCCTTAAAAGAATTTTGTCCTAGAAATTTAAAATCCTTAATAGTAGTATTTACTCATTATATATATTTTCTATCAAAAGTTAAATTCATCAACCCACAAAATCATGAAGTAATCCACATTGTCATTTCATAATTTTTCTCAGAATTCTATGAATAATACATTCTAAAAAAATCCTCAAATTAAAATTAAATTCAATTCTTATCATAATCTCCTCCAAAATATTGAGTTAAATAACTAAATACTCAAAAATTTGATATCCAATCCTCTAATTTAAATTCAATCAATGCATATTTATAAAATTAAGAAATCCTATCTAAAAACACTAATCCATTAATCCAATCGATGCATATTTATAAAATCTAAATCCTCATCCAAAAATATGAATTCAAACTATAATCCAATAATCATCTTACTCATCTAATTTAAGTTCAATCGATGCGTATAAAAATTTAAATCCTTATCCCAAAATTTGACTTCAACACTAATCCGTTAATGATCTTATTCCTCAATTTTTTTTCCACAAAATACTCAAACAATGCGATACTTATAGAATCTTCAAATGCAGCATTCATAATATAAATTTTAAATTCATATCTTTTAATCAAATAGATATAATGATAATCTCCTTAATTTCCTCAAGTTTTAATGATAAATTATATCATAATCAATAAATCATCAATTCTACCATATTAAATTCTTAACTTTTTTATTTAAATTAATGTTTATCCTCAAATTTTAATAATAATTTCAATCATATCTCAATCTTCATAAAATCAATGATTCATCAATCTGCTATATTAAATCCTTAACTCTTTATTTAAATTAATGCTTATCCTCAAAAATTTTAAGCATCTTGTCTCTCTTTGTCAAGTCATAACCTCTTCATAATCTTCACTATGGTCAAACCCCCAATAATCAAGGTCTAAGAAAAATATTACCTACAATCATACAACATGCAATCTAAGGAAAAATATGTATGATTATGGTATCTTTTGTCATTGTATTGCAGTCTCTGTCAGGGTGTACTACTAACTACATTCTAACAAAAAAATCATGAATACAAGCTACGGTACTAAGGAACCAATTAATCAATCCAATAGGAAGGACAGAAGAAAAGAAGGAACAGAACCTGCTAACACATCACCTGCAATATCGGTCTCCTCGACCGTCATCGTAAATGTCCCGCCCTGCTCGGGTGGCTTCCTTCGCGGGTGCTGAGCAATATATGGCTCCACAGGTGGCCTAACAGGATCTCTATGATTTGGAGCTGTACGCTGAACTAGAGGGCAATCCCTCATTCTGTGTCCTGCATCGCCACAACGCAAATAAAGTCCAAGCCTCAATCTACAGCTCTCCGAAAGGTGACCTGGCTTCTTACAAAAATGACAAGTCCGTTGATCTTGGTGAACACGAACTGGTGCCTGGTACTGCTGTTGATACTGAAATATCCTCGACTGCTGCTGGCCAGGATACTGCTGGACAACTCTCTCAACTGCCTATAGTGCCATCTGGTGAGCGTTCTCCATGCTCTTTCTCATTAGTCCAGTCTGCGCCTGGTGCGCTTCTGCTGGCACCCTCAGAGCCTCAGCTTGAACTCGCTGAGCGTCTGCCGTCACTCTCTAGGCATATACCATGCCCTGGATCAAAGTAAACATCTGTGCCCCGTCAATAGGCAAACCTCAGGAAATCGAAGTAGGTGGAGGTGGAAGGTTGTCCGTCACAGCTGCGGCAATCCTCTGAACAGGTGTGGGAGGCAGACCCCCGAAAAGTGCAGATACTTCCACATGTACCAGAGATGTAGGAGGTACTACGGATGTTTATCCATCAGGTGGAGAGGTGGCAGACCCCTCTAAAGCTGGTGCTTCCACTCTCATAGATCTTGTCTTCGGCGACATCCTGAAGACAGACCCAAGGAATCAATTAAGGTTATAAATGCGATATCATCAAGGAAGGACATTAAAGTTCTAAAGAAGCAATATTCAGAAGGAAATAGGGATAACAAGATAAATAGATTAGAGATATTCCTAGTTGTGATTGAGTATTCGCTCTCATCCTAGTATCCTATGTCCTATATCCTATCGCAGGCATGCAGTAGTATAACTAAGACGTCACACTACCACGACATCGCTCTAATTGCGAAGTCTGATCTGCATGGGCCGCCACTCAAAACGTGTCATCACTCGCACCCGGAATTGGGGCACGAGTACGTGGGTACATCCAGCCTACACCGCAGAATCGGCGGTAGAACGTTGTCTAGGTCATGATACTATCTAAACAATCTAAACAATCTCTCACGAGCATCCAACTCCATAAGGAGACACGGATAATCACAATAAAATATGAACGACATACTCAATCACATAACTACAGCACGATAAGATATCGAAGAAATAAAATAAAATGCAACACAAGTCTAAATAGAAATAATCTAACTCAACAATAAATCCAAGTCTCAACAAAGTATGCCGAAGACAAATCCGGTACCAAATAATCTGCTAAAAGAACTAACTAGATAACTAGTGATTCCGGCTAGACCTCCCGGAATCATAACTGAACTACCAAGTCCAAGTCTGCAGCTAATCTCCACGTGGTCGATAAAATGTCGGACACTAGTCCTCTAAGGCATAGTCTGGAAAAATATTTCCAGTCAGGAAGGAACAAAGTATATCTCAAATAACAGTTCTATTTAATTGATAAGGACTATAAAACAATAAACAGATGATGCTATATACTGAGAGAAGACAATGAATAAATGCAATGGCAAAATAAAGAGACAGGCAATATAAAGAGACAGGCAATATAGACAATTTGATACAGTCAGTGCATATATGAAATAAAGAGAACGAGGTAAAATATCATATACGGGTGATGTAGTATTTAATCTAAAATAGAGAACTTTAACTATTCTAAGTGTTTGAAATCGTAGTTTCAAAATATGATCGACTTGGGACTTGTACGTTAGCTACGTGGCCTGGCTAATCATACATGAGGTGTATGATTAACACTAATAATATTTTACACTTGTACGATAGGTATTTGATCACATCTGTCACTAGCAATTTCCCCTGCCCCCAACTAGTACTGTGGATCCAATCATGATATGTCACGATACACGATCAATGTCTAATATATCATGTACGATATCTAATATCAATGTCATGTATAATGTCAATATGATAACCAATGCAATATCTCATGACTAAAGATCCAATGTATATACTAGTCCATGTAGCACAGTGTCAAGAATCAGATGTAATATTTCTAGATACTGGAATTATAGAAATTATCAAATAATTAGAAATTATCAGAGAATGTACTTGCCTTGTGTCCTTAGCTGGTAATACCAATGTCCTGTTCCAGAGTATCGTCTGGATGATCCGACAGTCCTATAGATATATCATAAATATAATATTTGTATCAGACGTTACACTAACATAATCACAAACACATTGAACTCAGGGCTATGTTAGATATTACACTGGTCAAGTAGGGTCAAGTGAGCGTCTAATTGCACGGGTGTTGTGTCTGTAATTGCTGTGAATTCAGACAGTCGGGGATACGGGTCTCGCCAATACGTGAGTGTACATATGGCAGCCTTCTAATAATTAGCAGGGTTACATGTCCATGTAAATACAGGATATCCGTAATTACACTCGGGTCGCCTAATACATTCATAATTATACATATTATCAATAATTAAATATAATACATATATATGGGTATACCAATAATTATATACAAAATATGTATAAGTGTACACACTAAATAGAATTATATACTATATATATATACATATGTTAAAAATATACATGCCACATTTTATATATACAACCAATATTTATGTATACAAAAGAATAAGTATACTGAACATATAGATATATATATATTTACCAAGTAAAAACGTGTCACGACCCGCACCCGGTATAGGGGCATGAGTGCGCGGATACGTCCAGCCTACGCCGCAGCATCGGCGGTAGAACGCTGTCTAGGTCATGATACTAACTAAGCAATCTCACACGAGCATCCAATCTCCATAAGGAGGCACGGATGACACAAAATAAATGAATAACATAATCAATCACATAACTACAGCACGATAAGAAATCGAAGAAATAAATAAAAATACAACACAAGTCTAAACTATAAATAATCTAACTCAACATAATCCAAGTCTCAAATAAGATTGCCGGAGATAAATCCGGTACCAAAATAGACAACTGAGAAACTAACTAGATAACTAGTGATTCCGGCTAAACCTTCCGCAATCACGACTGCACTACTAAGTCCAAGACTGCAGCTACTCAGCTTGTGGTCCACAAGTCTCGGATACCAGTCCTCTAGGCATAGTCTGGAAAATATTTTCCAGTCAGGAAGGAGCAAAGTACATTTCTAATAGCAGTTCTATATCAATGATATAAATTATGTAGCAGTATATAGATGGAAATATACAAGATGCATATATATGTACGAGAAATATACAATAAAGGATATACTGGAAATACTGTATGTAAATACAGGAAAGGAAATAATATGTCAATGAATAAGAATACTATGACTAAGTGTGTGAGTACTAGCTTTAACATGTGATCGGCTTGGAAACTTGATCAGGCTGGTTACATATGATTAGCTATGATTCATGTAAGGTCAGGCTAAGCATTTGGTTAGCTATGATGCATGTAGAGGTCAGGCTAATCACATGTAACAGCTATGAAACATGTAAATGGTCAGGCCGCACCTGACGTGAGATGTGGGGTGAGCTATGATGCATGTAGAGTTGGGTATGATCACATATCTACACTAAAATACTCCCCACCCCCGACTGGTATAGTAGATCCAACCATGGTACGCTATGGCACGGGATTCCCTAGGGAGGTAGCAAATCTCCCCGGGAATCACTATTTGTACATGCACAAGATAACAAGGAAACAAGTCTTGTACAAGCTACACCATGAATAAGGAATAACATCTCATGACGAGATCTGTATACACCAATCCGTGTAACCAGCGTATCGAGAATATGGATATTTACACTAGATACAGTGAATATAGGGGATATCATAAATAAGAAGCTAATCAGAGAATGTACTCGCCTTGGGTCCTTAGCTGGTAATGTCAAAGTCCCGTCCAAGAGTATCGTTTGGAGGATCCAACAGTCCTATAGACATATCATAAATAATACAATATTTGCATCAGGTGCTACACTAACACAATACAAATACATAACTCAGGGCTATGCCAAGTATGGCACTGGTCAATCTAGGGTCAGTGTGTGTCAAGTTGCACGGGCGTCGCGTCTGCGATTGCTGGGCAAGACAGACGATCAAAACGGTACGGGGCTTGCCAGTACGTCAGTGTACGTGTGACAGACTGCTAATAGTTCACAGGGTCATAGGCCTTGTGTAGTTACGCGGTATCCGTATTTACACCCGGGTCATCTAGTAGAGATATATAAATATACATATCATTAACTAACATATATATTAATATCCATTAATTACAATAATAGATATAAGTATATATATACTTTAAATAAAACTAATACTTGTATATATATATATATATATATATATATATATATATATATATATATATATATATATAAACATATATCATGGAAGGAGATATACAATACGTATATATATGTCTATATACTGAATAGAATTTAACATACTATATTTATGTCCTAAAAGATATATATATCAAAATACGTTTTATCAAACATATACTATATATATATATACACATATACATTTATATACCAAATAATATGTATTTTTATACCAAAAATACATACATATATATATATAGGTATATATATATACCAAAAATATGTATTAATAAACGTACTAAAATATATTAATACATGTACTAACATACACTATGTATGTAAATATAAATATTTAAGAATATACTATATATATATATACATATATATACATGTATATATATATATATACTAATTGATAATACACATATATTTTTACACATACACATATACATTTAAATACGTATTAATATTTACATATGTATATGTACAATGAAAGAGGGAAGAGGGATAGGAGAGTGACTCACGGTGGTTGGCCGGAGTGCACTGGCCGGACGGGTTGACTCGCCGGAGGGGAGCTGACCAGAGAGGCAGGGAGGGGTGGACTGCAGCTGGCAGTGGTGGTGGTTCGACTCGAGTTGGAGGTTGAAGGAGGAGGAAGCTCGGAGGTCGGGAGGAGGACTGGTCAAGCTGTGCTGCCGGAGGGGAGCTGAACCGACTGTATGGAGGCTGGAGGAGAGACAAACAGGGTGGTGGAGCTGGTTTGGTTTGGCCGAAGAAGAGGGAGAGGATTGGCGGAGTCGTGGAGGAGATGGAAGAGGAGCGGGGATGTGCAGGGAGTCGGGTGTTGGCCGGCTGTACAGAGAAGCGGCTGACCGGAGTAGGGGGGTCGAATGGGGTGCTGGGAGCTCAGGCTGAAGGTGACCTTTAGGTTGGACGTCGGGTGGAGAACAGCAGAGGGAGAGGTAGTATTCGTGGTGGAGATGGAAGAGATGGAGGAGAGGAGGATGGCTGTGCGGTGGAGTCGGTACGGGCCGGGCTCGAACTTGGCCGGAGTGGTTCAGTGGTGGTGATGGAGGTTAGCTCTGGTGGTGGTGATGAATATGAAGAAGCAGGGAAGAACGGCGAGGAGGTGGTCGGGTGCCCGGTTGATGGCAATGGAGATGGTGATTATGGTGGTGGCACAGCCGGGAAGGGAGTTGGGGGTTGGCCGGCTGTGCAGGCCGGACGTGGAGGTGATGTAGGCAGCAGGCTCGTGGGGCTCGGGTAAGGAGATGCATTGAGGGGGAGTCGGCTGCGGGCTGCCGGACTTGAAGTCGGGTGAACAGTGGTTGAGTTCCCTCCCTTTGAAAATTTAAAAAAAAAGGAGAAGAAGAAGGAGAAGGGAAGAAGAAGAAGAAGGAGAAGAAGAAGGAAAATTTTTGGAATGAAGGAGGGGGCTACGGTTGGGGCTTGTGAGGAGGGGCTTTCCTAGGTTTTTGGGGATTAGGGCTTGGTGATAGGACATTAAATAGGGTTGTGTGTGTGTGAATGAAGGGTGAAGATGCACTCATTTAATGGAGGGTCAAAATTTGACATGGAGGGATTTGTTCATGTGGGAATGAGGGTTGGGTTGATTAGTCAATGTTGGGCTTCTCCATTGGTTTGAACCAATGGGGTGTTGACACCTAATACAAATTTGCAAATTAGCCCCCTTAAATTTGGGTATTTGCATAGACACAAAAAATGATGAAAAATTGGTGGGCGATTCGGTGTTTGGCATTTTGTAGGGTGAGGGGGTGTTATATGTTTGGTATGGGCTTAATTAGTGGGGGTACTGGATTAAGTCGGGGTTAAATGGGATCAGACAAAATGGTATCCTTAATTTAATTAGAAATAAATGCAAGCTGTGTTCAAAATTAATTAGGAGTACATGGGGCCAAAATTAGGTCAGGTCATCAATATCATTAGTGAAGAAGACTCAGGACAGAATATTACCCTAATTTGGGTTGCACGGTAAATGGGTCAAGATTGCCTCCAATTTCGATTGGAACGCACAACGATACAAAATTGGAATTTATTCAGAAATTAAATAAATGTCCGCGACGATTATTGTGCGGCTAAAATGAAGCACAAAGGAGCATGATCATGAATTACAAAATGGCAGAATGGAAGGCGGGCATGTCAAGGACAAGGTTATAAAATTTGTTGGAAGGCAAAAGCCAAGGTAGCGCTCCAAATATCGAAGCAACGACAAGGCGCAATAATTAAATAAATTACGGTAATTAATTACTACCTCCAATAATTAAATTCTAATTAATACAAATTAAATACAAAATCCTATAATTCGGACAGGTGTTCGTCCAGTAGGCTTCTAGGTCAAGTCTACCAGCTCAAACATTAATGAACACTGTATATTTAAATACACACCTCATGCAATTATTTAATATAAATACAATATCGAGAAATTATTTAATATAAATACCATAATATTAATAATTTATAAAAAGTTGAAAATACCCCTGTTTTTGGAATGTGGTAGTGACAAGTCTACCCTCCTTAAAAGAATTTTGTCCTCGAAATTTAAATTCTCATAGTAGTGTTTATTCATTATATTATTTTCCATCAACGGTTAAATTCAACAACCCACATAATCTTGAAATAATCTACCTTGTCATTTTACGATTTTTAAAAATTCTAAAATTTATCGTATCCCTGAAAAATCCTCGAATTAAAATCAATTTCATTTTTACCACGATTTCCTCCGAAAGTTTAAGTTAATATTTCAGTACTCGAAATTTAATGTCAACTCCTCTAATTTAACCCAAACGATGCATATCTTATAAATTAAGAATTTCCTTTTAAAAATACTAATCCTATGAATTAAATTTTTTTTAAAAAATCTCGTCCAAAAAGTTTGTGTTTAAACACTAACCCATTTATCATCTTACTCCTAAAATTTGAGCAAGTCACTAGATACAAATTTTTACTATCCAATCCTTTGATCGAAAATCCAGTCCTTGCACGTTTATAAAAAAATTAAAATCTTATCCCAAAATTCGGATTCAACACTAATCCATTAGTGATCTAAATCCTTGATTCCCTTTTTTTCTTCTTCACAATACTCAAATAATATAATACTCGCAAAATCCTCAATTGAAATCTTCAATTAAATCAATATCTTGCAGTCAAATAAATACAATAATAATCTTCTTAATTACCTCAAAATTTAAATGATAAATATATCATAATCAATAATCATCAATCCTACTATATTAAATTCTTTACCTCTCATTTAAATTAATGTTTATCCTCGAATTTTAATAATAATTTTATCATATCTTAATCCTGATAAAATTAATGATTCATCAACTCTGCCATATTAAATCCTTAACTCTTTATGCTTATCTTCCAAAATTTTAGCATCTCATTTCTCTTGTCAAGTCATAACCTCTTCATAAATCTACTATGGTCAAACCTCAATAATCATGGTCTAAGAAAACTCTACCTACAGCCATACAATATAAAAAAATATGTACGGTCATGTGTCTTTTGTCATGGCATTGTAGTCTCTGTCAGGGTGTACTACTAACTACATTCTAACAAGAAAATTATGTATACGAACTACAGTACTAGGGAAATCAGTCAATCAATCAAATAGAAAGGAACAGAAGGAAGGACAAACATAGTCTTCTAACCCATTACTTGGATATCTTCATCCTCTAATATACACTTAACTCTGGCACATTCACTATCTAATTCCCTATCCTTGTACACTGGTACCCATATCAACTAATCATTAGTCCACAACATCCATGAATACATCCTTATTGCACACACCTGTCTATTAATACCAAAATCTGATACCAAGAACCTCTAACACAATCATAGGTCAATGATGCATGTAAAGTTTGATACCTCTATCTCTTTAGGTAACTCTGTTCTACTATAAGTACACCCACTGCTAGTTCTCGTTCCTACTATAATTGTTCATACTAGTTGTTCTTATCACTCAAGTGCACGTCAAGTGCAACACCATACTAAGTACTGCTCTCTCTAATACAACTCTAGATGGACTCCCAAGTCAGTCTGCAGTGCCATCTCAATCATGCTCAAGTCAACAGATCCTTACACATGTATATCATCTACTCATATACTAATAGATATTTTTCATCCACCATAAAATTTTATTCTCATAATAAAATCATCAAAATTTAACCATTGAACAACTAAAAAAAATGTATACTTCCTCAAGGGTCAAATATTGAAATCAAAAAAATTTTAATCACTTCTAAAATCTTTATAGCCTTGACCATGTTTATTAGAAAATTTGGAATCCTCAAAATTTAATAACATAGAATCTCAACTGCTCAAAATTCTTTAAAAATTGAAATTCATTTCCACTCTTCAAATTTTTTTTTTAAATCCACACATACATATAAATGCTTACGGTCTCTAATACTCGAGGTGCACTTAAATACACCCATTGTCTGCAACTTTCAACTGTGTACTAAAATTGTACCGCCCGAATCACTTGCACTATTACCTCCAAATGATCAAAGTTATCATCACATGTATTTCCTCCAATGAGTTTTTATATATATTAACTGATATACTAATTTAACTTCATCATACAAGGCACTTACTATTAGCACCTTGCTCAACTAATTCCTCGATATAGAATCATTAGTACTCTTGTTATGATATCACTAGCTTCATTATTGGGTCATCTCATCAAACTTATTAGAACTCATGATTACCTGTACCTTCTATAACACTCATGTTTCTTTACTCTCATGGGCAAGTATATGGTTCCTCATCTCGATTGATGTTTATGTATTTCCCTTTAATCTTTTACAGCCTGTTAAACTAATCTGTGATACGCTTTACCATTTATTACAAATTCTGATATTTCTCTACTCATGATACCTCATTATAACTCTTTATGCATATATATTTTCTTACCTTTAATACTCCCGATATCAATTATCAAATTGAACATCATGCTCCATTAATCCTTAACACAATTCCTGGATACTTAATTGTTTACATAGATCATCCAATTACATAATCATGATTATCCAGGATGGGTATGTTGGCTCTGATACTAACTCTAGGAACTATCACTGATACCCTATACTCTCCTTTACTCATAGTACTATAATGACACCTATCCTAGAACTATTGCCACAACGTACTATGCTATGGGTTAACTCTAGATTAAGGCCTACTGCTCACATGTCCAACTAGGGAACACTTACAAGCAATACTCAGTCAATACTAATACCCAAGACACAGATATAATTATAAGTCACTTAATTATCATACTTAATAAGGAATCCTCAAAAAATAGAAGTTCAAAAGGAACTGGGTTGAGGACTAAAGGTATTTCTACTACTAGCAACCAAAAGAAATGATGGAATAAAGTCCTGTATGTTGAGATGATACTTTAAGAACCAATTTTTAAGATACAACTTGATAATCATACATGTCTGTCAGAAATCATGACGCTTAGAATCCTCGCCACGCCAGTAAGTATAGGTGAGATAAACGACAGGTTCCGTAACTAAAGTACGTAACCCTATAATCATGTCATCTAGAATCTTTGCCACGCCAACCGGTATGGCTGCGATAAACTCTAGGTTCCATGACCAAAGTAGGCATTTTACCTTTCTCACTGTTCTCATCAATATATGTCATCAGATGATATCATAAAGTTTAGTCCGTAAAATTCATCTCGATTAAGAAATTAACTCAACAACGGTACCAAGAATTAAATTTAACAACTGGTCAACAAGAATCAAACTCAATATCAACGAGTGAGGATGGACGGAAACAAGGGCGAAGGATTTAAATTGGAAATTGTTATAAGATTCTCAAGGGGTCGTCCCAGGAATCTCTCAAAAATTTTGTGATTGAGTATCTGCTCTCGTCCTAGTATCCTATATCCTATATTCTATAGCAGGCTCGCAGTAGTACAACTAATACGTCGTACTACCACGACATCGCACAACTTGCGAAGTCTGACTTGCATGGGCCACCACTAAAAACGTGTCATGACCCGCACCCGGTATAGGGGCACGAGTGCGCGGGTACGTCTAGCCTACGCCACAACATCGACGGTAGAACGCTGTCTAGGTCATGATACTAACTGAGCAATCTCATACGAGCATCCAATCTCCATAAGGAGGCACGGATGACACAAAATAATTGAATAACATACTCAATCACATAACTACAGCACGATAAGAAATCGAAGAAATAAATAAAAATACAACACAAGTCTAAACTGTAAATAATCTAACTCAATATAATCCAAGTCTCAAATAAGATTGTCGAAGACAAATCCGGTACCAAAATAGACAACTGAGAAACTAACTAGATAACTAGTGATTTTGGCTAAACCTTCCGGAATCATGACTGCACTACTAAGTCCAAGACTGCAGCTACTCAGCCTGTGGTCCACAAGTGTCGGATACCAGTCCTCTAGGCATAGTCTGGAAAATATTTTCCAGTCAGGAAGGAGCAAAGTACATTTCTAATAGCAGTTCTATATCAATGATATAAACTATGTAGCAGTATATAGATGGAAATATACAAGATGCATGTATATGTACGAGAAATATACAATAAAGGATATACTAGAAATACTGTAAGTAAATGCAGGAAAGGAAACAATATGTCAATGAATAAGAATACTATGACTAAGTGTGTGAGTACTAGCTTTAACATGTGATCGGCTTGGGAACTTGATCAGGCTGGTTACATATAATTAGCTATAATTCATGTAAGGTCAGGCTAAGCATTTGGTTAGCTATGATGCATGTAGAGGTCAGGCTAATCACATGTAACAGCTATGAAGCATATAAATGGTCAGGCCGTACCCGACGTGAGATATGGGGTGAGCTATGATGCATGTAGAGTTGGGTATGATCACATATCTACACTAAAATACTCCCCACCTCCGACTGGTATAGTAGATCCAACCATGGTACGCTATGGCACGGGATTCCCTAGGGAGGTAGCAAATCTCCCCGGGAATCAGTGTCTGTACATGCACAAGATAATAAGAAAACAAGTATTGTACAAGCTACACCATGAATAAGGAATAACATCTCATGACGAGATCCGTATACACCAATCCGTGTAACCAGCGTGTCGAAAATATGGATATTTACACTAGATACAGTAAACATAGGGGATATCATAAATAAGAAGCTAATCAGAGAATGTACTCGCCTTGGGTCCTTAGCTGGTAATGTCAAAGTCCCGTCACAGAGTATCGTCTAGAGGATCCAACAGTCCTATAGACATATCGTAAACAATACAATATTTGCATCAGGTGCTACACTAACACAACACAAATACATAACTCATGGCTATGCCAAGTATGGCACTGGTCAATCTAGGATCAGTGTGCGTCAAGTTGTACGAGTGTCGCGTCTGCGATTGCTGGGCAAGACAGACGATCAAAACGGTACGGGGCTTGCCAGTACGTCAGTGTACGTGTGGCAGACTGCTAACAGTTCACAGGGTCATAGGCCATGTGTAGTTACGAGGTGTCCGTATTTACACCCGGGTCATCTAGTAGAGATATATAAATATACATATCATTAACTAACATATATATTAATATCCACTAATTACAATAATAGATATAAGTATATATATACTTTAAATAAAACTAATACTTGTATATATATATAAACATATATCATGGAAGGAGATATACAATACGTATATATATGTCTATATACTGAATAGAATTTAACATACTATATTTATGTCCTAAATAATATATATGTCAAAATATGTTTTATCAAACATATACTATATATATATATATATATATATATATATATATATATATATATATATATATATATATATATATATATATATATATATATATATATATATATATATATATATACATATACATTTATATACCAAACAATATATATTTTTATACCAAAAATACATACATATATATATATATATATATATATATATATAGGTATATATATATACCAAAAATATGTATTAATAAATGTATTAAAATATATTAATACGTGTACCAACATACACTATGTATGTACATATACATATTTGAGAATATACTATATATATATATATATATATATATATATGTATGTATATATACATGTATATATATATATATACTAATTGAAAATACACATATACATTTACACATACACATATATATTTAAATACGTATTAGTATTTACGTACGTATATGTACAATAAAAGAGGGAAGAGGGAAGAGGGAAGAGGGAGAGGAGATTGACTCACGGTGGTTGGCCGGAGTGCACTGGCCGGACGGGCTGACTCGTCGGAGGGGAGCTGACTGGAGAGGCAGGGAGGGCTGGACTGCAGCTGGCAGTGGTGGTGGTTCGACTCGAGTTGGAGGTTGAAGGAGGAGGGAGCTCGGAGATCGGGAGGAGGACGGGTCGAGCCGTGCTACCGGAGGGGAGCTGAACTGGCTGTGTCGAGGCTGGAGGAGAGACGAACAGGGCGGTGGAGCTGGTTTGGTTTGGCTGAAGAAGAGGGAGAGGATTGGCGGAGTCGTGGAGGAGATGGAGGAAGAGCGGGGATATGCAGGGAGTCGGGTGTTGGCCGGCTGTACAGAGAAGCGGCTGACCGGAGTAGGGGGGTCGAACGGGGTACGGGGAGCTCGGGCTGAAGGTGACCGTTGGGTTGGCCGCCGGGTGGAGAACAACAGAGGAAGAGGTGGTGTTCGTGGTGGAGATGGAAGAGATGGAGGAGAGGAGGATGGCTGTGCGGTGGAGTCGGTGCGGGCCGGGCTCGAACTTGGCCGGAGTGGTTCAGTGGTGGTGATGGAGGTTAGCTCTGGTGGTGGTGATGAATAGGAGGAGGCAGAGAAGAATGGCGAGGAGGTGGTCGGGTGCCCGGTTGATGGCAATGGAGATGGTGATGATGGTGGTGGCACAGCCGGGAAAGGAGTTGGGGGTTGGCCGGCTGTGCAGGCCGGACGTGGAGGTGATGTAGGCAGCGGGCTCGCGGGGCTCGGGAAAGGAGATGCAGGGAGGGGGAGTCGGCTGCGGGCTGCCAGACTTGAAGTCGGGTGAACAGTGGTTGAGTTCCCTCCCTCTGAAAATTTAAAAAAAGGAGAAGAAGAAGGAGAAGGGAAGAAGAAGAAGAAGAAGAAGAAGGAGAAGAAGAAGGAAAAATTTTGGAATGAAGGAGGGGGCTACGGTTGGGGCTTGTGAGGAGTGGCTTCCCTAGGTTTTTGGGGATTAAGGCTTGGTGATAGGACATTAAATAGGGTGGTGTGTGTGTGAATGAAGGGTGATGATGCACTCATTTAATGGATGGTCTAGATTTGATATGGAGGGATTTGTTCATGTAGGAATGAGGGTTGGGTTGATTAGTCAATGTTAGGCTTCTCCATTGGTTTAAACCAATGGGGTGTTGACACCTAATACAAATTTGCAAATTAGCCCCCTTAAATTTGGGTATTTGCACAAACACATAAAATAATAAAAAATTGGTGGACGATTCGATATTTGGCATTTTATAGGGTGAGGGGGTGTTGTACGTTTGGTATGGGCTTAATTAGTAGGGGTACTGGATTAAGACGGGTTAAACGGGATCAGACAAAATGGTATCCTCAATTTAATTAGAAATAAATGCATGCTGTGTTCTAAAATTAATTAGGAGTACATGGGGCCAAAATTAGGTCGGGTCATCAATATCATTAGTGAAGAAGACTCAGGACAGAATATTACCCTAATTTGGGTTGCATGGTAAATGGGTCAAGATTTCCTCCAATTTTGATTGGAACGCACAACGATACAAAATTAGAATTTATTCAGAAATTAAATAAACGTCCGCGACGATTATTGTGCGGCTAAAATGAAGCATAAGAGAGCATGATTATGAATTACAAAATAGCAGAATGGAAGGCGGGCACGTCAAGGGCAAGGTTATGAAATTTTTTGGAAGGCAAAAGCCAGGGTAGCGCTCCAAATATCGAAGCAACGACAAGACACAATAATTAAATAAATTACGGTAATTAATTACTACCTCCAATAATTAAATTCTAATTAATACAAATTAAATACAAAATCCTATAATTCGGACAGGTGTTCGTCCAGTGGGCTTCTAGGTCAAGTCTACCATCTCAAACATTAATGAACATTGTATATTTAAATACACACCTCATGCAATTATTTAATTTAAATACAATATCAAGAAATCATTTAATATAAATACCATAATATTAATAATTTATAAAAAGTCAAAAATATCCCTGTTTTTGGAATGTGGTAGTGACAAAAAAATATACGTATACTATATTTATATATATACCAATTTTAATACATATACCATATACAAACATACTAACGTATATCATGCTACATATATATATATATATACCAAATATGTATTTACTAAATATATACTGTATATATATATGTTTATATATACCAAAATATGTTTAAGCCCATACATATACTGTGCATACAATATATAATATGAATACATATATAGTAATATATATGTTGAATACATATATACTAAATAGAGAAATACACTATATATATGTATACGCGTATATATATACGAATAATACATACACACTAATACATATACGCATACATACAAACATACATACGTACACGCGTACGTGTACGCGAGGGGGAGAAACTGTACCTGTGCGCGTGCACGACGACGGCGAAGACGACGATGACGATGATGGCGAAGACGCCGACGAAGGTGCTGGTGGTTCTGATGACGATGGTGGCCGGAGACTGGAGGCCGGAGGTGGCTCGTGAAGGGTGGCTGGTGAGTTCAGGCGGAGGACTCAAGGGAAAGGTGGTAGGCTCGGCGTGGAGGGGATTTATGGAGGAGGGAGCTCGACTGAGGGGGAATGGCTCGCCGGAGTTGGAGCGGGGTCGGGAAAGAAGGAGTGGCCGGGGCTGGGAACGGCGGGATGGGAGGAGTTTGGGCAGGAGGTAACGGTGTCGATGGTGGTGGTGATTCTGATGGTGGCACAGCCGGGGAAGGGAGGTGGAAAGCTCGGGATGGGGGAGGAGAGCAGGGTGGTTCAGTTGAGCGGGGTCGGCTCGATATAGGGTGGTTCACCGGTGCAGCTGTGTTGATCGGGCGATGGTGGTGGCTCAGAAACTCAGGCCATGGGAGAAGCCGGTTCGAGGAGGGACGGCGGTGGATGGTGGAGCGAGGTCGAGATTGATAGAAGAGGCAACAGCCGAGAAGAGCTCGGCTAGGTAAGATGAACGGAGTAGGGTCGGGGAGCTTCAGGTGGGGCTTGGCTGGGTGGAGCTCGGGTTGTAGAGAAGTGGGTGAGATACTGTAGAGATCGGCTAGTGGAGAAGCGGGTGAGCTCCGGCGGGTCGGCCGAAGCTGGGGGCCGGGGAAGATGATGTTGGTTTTATATTCCCTTTTTTTTTTTTAAAGAAGGAGGAGGAGAAGAAGAAGAAGAAGAAGAAGGGAAAAGAAAAATTTTCTACGGTGGTATTTGTGAGGAGGGAGGAGAGAGAGAGGTGGGGGCTTGTTTCCTAGGTTTGGGGTTTAGGGCATGTTGAGAAGGGTGCATTGAAGAGAGATCTTATAGGAGATGTGATGGGAGGTATGTGGTGATGATGAGCCCCATTTTGAATGGGTGGCCAGGATTCGTCATGGAGAAAATTATTCATACAAGAAGAGGGTTGGGTTGACTAGTCAAATATTAGGGCTTCACTATTTGGTTGAACTAATGGGGTGTTGACACCTAATACAATATTTGCAAATAAGCCCCCTTAAATTTGAGTATTTGCACAGACACATAAAATAATAAAAAATTGGTGGGCGATTTAGTGTTTGGTGTTTTGTAGGGTGAGGGGGTATTGTGTGTTTTGTATGGGCTTAATGAATAGGGTATTTGGATTAAATTGGATTAAAATAGGATTAGTCAAAGTTGGTATCTCCAATTTAATTAGGATAAATGTAAGCGGTGTTCTAAAATTAATTAGAAATACATGGGACTAAAATTAATTTGGGACACAAATATCATTAGTGAAGAAGACTTGGAACAGAATGTTACCCTAATTTGGGTTACACAAAAATGGGTTAAGGTTGTGTCCAATTTCGATTGGAACGCACAACGATACAAGGTTGGATTTTATTTAGAAATTAAATAAACGTCCGTGACGAATATTGTGCGGCTAAAATGAAGCACAAGAGAGCATAATTACGAGTTACAAAAATGTCAGAATGCAAGGCGGGCACGTCTAGGGCAAGGTTGTAAAATTTGTTGGAAGGCAAAAGCTAGGGTAGCGCTCCAAATATCGAAGCAACGGTAAGGCGCAACAATTAAATAAAATTACGGTAATTAATTACAACCTTAACAATTAAATTCTAAATAAAACAAATTAAATACATAATCCTATAATTCAGTCAAGTGTTCATCTAGTGGGCTTCTAGGTCAAGTTTACTAGCTCAACATTAAGAACACTGCATATAATATAATATATATATAAATACACATCTCATATAATTATTTAAATTAAATACACACAATATTAATAATATACAAAAGTAAAAAATACCCCTGTTTTTAGAATATGGTAGTGACAAGTCTACCCTCCTTAAAAGAATTTTGTCCTCGAAATTTAAAATCCTCAATAGTAGTATTTACTCATTATATATATTTTCCATCAAAAGTTAAATTCATCAACCCACAAAATCATGAAGTAATCCACATTGTCATTTCACAATTTTTCTCAGAATTCTATGAATATTACATTCCAAAAAATCCTCAAATTAAAATCAAATTCAATTCTTATCACAATCTCCTCCAAAATATTGAGTTAAATAACTAAATACTCAAAAATTTGATATCCAATCCTCTAATTTAAATTCAATCAATGCATATTTATAAAATTAAGAAATCCCATCTAAAAATACTAATCCATAAATCCAATCGATGCATATTTATAAAATCTAAATCCTCATCCAAAAATGTGAATTCAAAATATAATCCATTAATCGTCTTACTCATCTAATTTAAGTTCAATCGATGCGTATAAAAATTTAAATCCTTATCCCAAAATTTGACTTCAACACTAATCCGTTAATGATCTTATTTCTCGATTTTTTTTCCACAAAATACTCAAACAATACGATACTTATGGAATCTTCAAATGCAGCATTCATAATATAAATTTTAAATTCATATCTTGCAATCAAATAGATATAATGATAATCTCCTTAATTTCCTCAAGTTTTAATGATAAATTATATCATAATCAATAAATTATCAATTCTACCATATTAAATTCTTAACTTTTAATTTAAATTAATATTTATTCTCAAATTTTAATAATAATTTCAATCATATCTCAATCTTCATAAAATCAATGATTCATCAATTCTGCTATATTAAATCCTTAACTCTTTATTTAAATTAATGCTTATCCTCAAAAATTTTAAGCATCTTGTCTCTCTTTGTCAAGTTATAACCTCTTCATAATCTTCACTATGGTCAAACCCCCAATAATCAAGGTCTAAGAAAAATCTTACCTACAATCATACAACATGCAATCTAAGAAAAAATATGTATGATTATTGTATATTTTGTCATGGTATTGCAGTCTCTGTCAGGGTTTACTACTAACTACATTCTAACAAGAAAATCATGAATACAAGCTACGGTACTAAGAAACCAATCAATCAATCAAATAGGAAGGACAGAAGGAAAAAAAAAGAACAGAACGTGCTAACACATTACTTGCAGTATCGGTCTCCTCGACCGTCATCGCAAATGCCCCGCCCTGCTCGGGTGGCTCCCTTCGCGGGTGCTGAGCAATATATGGTTCTACAGGTGGCCTAATTGGATCTCTATGATTTGGAACTGCACGCTGAACTAGAGGGCAATCCCTCATTCGGTGTCCTACATCGCCATAGCACAAACAAAGTCTTAGCCTCAATCTACAGCTCTCCTAAAGGTGACCTGGCTTCTTACAAAAATGACAAGTCCGTTGATCCTGCTGAACACGAACTGGTGCCTGGTACTGCTGTTGATACTGAAATATCCTTGGCTGCTGCTGGCCAGGATACTGCTGGGCAACTCTCTCAACTGCCTGTAGTGCCATCTGGTGAGCATTCTCCACGCTCTCTCTCACTAGTTCAGTCTGCGCCTGGTGCGCTTCTGCTTGCACCCTCAGAGCCTCAGCTTGAACTCGTTGAGCGTCTACCGTCACTCTTTGGGCATCTACCATGCCCTGGATCAAAGTAAACATTTGTGCCCCATCAATGGGCAAACCTCCGAAAATCAGAGTCGGTGGAGGTGGAAGGTTGTCCGTCACAGCTGTGGCAATCCTCTGAACAGGTATGGGAGGAGGACCCCCAAAAAGTCCAGATACTTCCACATGTACCGGAGATGTAGGAGGAACTACGGATGTCTGTCCATCAGGTGGAGAGGTGGCAGACCCCTCTAAAGATGGTGCTCCCACTCTCATAGATCTTGTCTTCGGCAACATCCTTAAGACAGACCCAAGGAATCAATTAAGGCAATAAATACGATATCATCAAGGAAGGACAGTAAAGTTCTAAAGAAGCAATATTCAGAAGTAAATAGGGATAACAAGATAAATAGATTGGAGATATTCCTAGTTGTGTTTGAGTATTCGCTCTCATCCTAGTATCCTATTTCCTATATCCTATCGCAGGCACACAGTAGTATAACTAAGACGTCACACTACCACGACATCGCTCTAATTGTGAAGTCTGACTTGCATGGGCCGCCACTCAAAATGTGTCACGACCTGCACCCGGAATTGGGGCACGAATAAGTGGTACGTCCAGCCTACGCCGCAGTATCGGCGGTAGAATATTGTCTAGGTCATGATACTATCTAAACAATCTCTCACGAGCATCCAACTCCATAAGAAGACACGAATAATCATAATATAATATGAATGACATACTCAATCACATAACTACAGCACGATAAGATATTGAAGAAATAAAATAAAATGCAACACAAGTCTAAATAGAAATAATCTAACTCAACAATAAATCCAAGTCTCAACAAAGTATGCCGGAGATAAATCCACTACCAAATAATCTGCTAAAAGAACTAACTAGATAACTAAGAAGTCAGGCGGCATAACGTCATGCCGCATGAACCACTTGGCCGCATGCTCAGGGTTAAGGTCTACTCCTTAGAAAAAGTGTATTGAAGTGACAGGCAATAAATAAAGTGTCAGAGATGTGACAAAAATTGACTGATATGACTTAGGTGACAAGCCATAAAGTGTATCAGGAAGAAAAGACAAAACTTAGAAATAAGTGCCAACGGTTCAGAGTCATGCGTCCTAGAAATATGGACCACATGTTCTCCTTGTTACATAGGTGTCGGTGCCGTATAGGGTTCAATGCCGCATGGAGTGCTCTAGGACTTCCACAAAAATATCAGGATCATACATAAACCTCTGGGTACGAGTATCGATCATTTCACGTCAATACTACCTCTGAACTACGTCTCTCCCCTTATCCCCAGCGGGACAATCTAGACGTACATCTCTACACTCTGGGTCTTCATCCGCAACAAGTGCCTATGCACAATATTTTCCCATTCGTTACAAATTCTTGTAAAAGCTATCATCTATATCAAGGAGTCATGGATACGCAACAGATAATGGATCCCCAAATTCTCCCCAGCGAAATATTCCTCGGGTCTACTCGCACACTGCCCAGTGGCCATTCAAAAAAAATAATCTCGTTAGACACTAGCCATATACCTATTACCTCTGAGCTATCGTCCCTCTAATTTCCCCAGCAGAGCATTCCTCAGGTCCACTCACACACTACCGTAGTGGCCATTCAAAAACTAATCTCGTTAGATGCTAGCCATATACCTATTACCTCTGAGCTGTCGTCCCTCTAATTTCCCTAGCGGAGCATTCCTCAGGTCCACTCGCACACTACCGCAGTGGCCATTCAAAAACTAATCTCGTTAGACGCTAGCCATATACTTATTACCTCTGAGCTGTCGTCTTACCAATCTCCCCAGCGGAGCATTCCTCAGGTCCACTCGCACACTGCCGCAGTGGCCATTCAAAAAACTAATCTCGTTAGACGCTAGCCATGTACCTATTACCTCTGAGCTGTCGTCCCATCAAATTTCCCCAGCGGAGCATTCTTCAGGTTCACTCGCACACTACCGCAGTGGCCACTCAAAAACCAATCTCGTTAGACGCTAGCCATGTTCACATTATCTCTGAGCTATCGTCCTACCAATCTCCCCAGCGGAGTAGCCCTCAGGTCCACTTGCACACTCTTGCAGTGACCACTAAAATTAATCTCGTTAGACGCTATCCATGTTCACATTATCTCTGAGCTATCGTCCTACCAATCTTCCCAGCGGATCAACCCTCAGGTCTATCTTTATTCTTGGATAGACCACACTCAGCAAACCACTCCCCAGTGAGTGTCCCAGATATTAGTTCACGTCCATATTACCTCGGAACTACCGTCCTAATATTTCTCTCCAACTAAGTTTGCCATATTACCTCTGAGCAAACCCCCCGGGTCTTGGCTATCGATCATTACGTCCATATTACCTCTGATATCGGTTGTCATCTCCACTTATCACTCGTACTCACCAAGATACAACAATGGTGTTAAGTTCACAAAATTTGCCATGTCCATGTGACCTCTGAGCAAACCTCTCCCTGCGACTATCATCAGTCGTCATCTAAACTTATCACCCGTACTTAATTTTAAGTACGCCAGCGGTGTTAAGATCGCAAAACCCACCACGTCCATATTACCTCTGGCTAGGCTTATTTTAAACTTATTACTTGCACTCCAGTGCGCAAAAGGTAATAGGTACACCAATTATCCCGTAGCGGGATATCCTAAAAAACTATGATATCTTACCACATCCACATTACCTATGAGTAAGATATTTCAAAACTTTTCCATGTCCATATTGCCTCTGAGTAAAGTTCAACTTTTCAAATTTCTACTATCATATTCATATAACCCCTGATAGGGCTAGTCGTTTCAGCTTATTATTCGTACTTAAGGTATGCCATAGATAAATAAGTCCACAACCCTAGAGTTTGCCATGTCCATATCACCTCTGAGCAAAAATTCCTGGTTTTGGCTATCGATCATCACGGTCATATTATATCTGATATCGGTTGTCATTTTCGCTTATCACCTGTCCTCACCAAAGTACACCAGCGGTATTATGTCCATAAAAAACTATCACGTCCATACTATCTCTGGCAGGGCCAGTCTCAAACCTATTACTTGCACTAACGTGCGCAAAAAAGTAATGGGTCCACAAAACCTTTCACGTCCACATTTTCTCTGATAGGGATTGTCTTCGAACTTATTGTTTGCATTTAACGTGCGCAATAAATAATAAGTCTACCAAAAAATTTTTGAGTAGAGTTTGCCATGTCCTTCGCACCTCTGAGCAAACCTTTCGGGTTGGCTATCGACTATCACGTCCATATTACCTCTGATATCGATCGTCGTCTAAACTTATCACCCGTGCTTAAATTTAGGTACGTTAGCAGTGTGAAGTCCACAAAACCTATCATGACCATATTACCACCGATAGAGGTTTTATCTCGAACCTATTACTTGCACTCTCATGCACAAGAAGTAATAGGTTCACTCAAAAAAACCCCGTGAGATGTCCTCAATGGAAACGAATAGTTCAAGTCTGCATTATCTCAGAACTACTTTCCTTTTCCCCAGCAGAGAAAAAGTCAGTTCATGTTCACATTTTCTTTGAACTACGTCTCTCCACTATCCCTACAGAATCATATCTTATCATGTCCATATTACCTCTGAGTAAGATATTTCCAGAACTTTTCCATGTCCATATTACCTCTGAGTAAAGTTTTGCTTCAACTTACTATGTCTCTCCACTACAGAATCATATATTACCATGTCCACATGACCTCTGAGTAAGATATTTCCAGAACTTTTCCATGTCTATATTACCTCTGAGTAAAGTTCTACTTTTTAACTTTCTACTATCACGTTCATATTACCTCTGATAGGATTTGTTTCGAATCTATTACTCGTACCCCAAAGTGTGCAACAGGGTAATAGGTATACCAAAAATCCTCCAGTGGGATATCCTCAATACTATACATAACCTCTCAGGATGGCCATTGATCAGCTCACATCTACGTCATCTCTGAGCTATCGTTCCCACATACGTCAATCTGACGAACTTAGCAGAAGAAGGCGGATAGTGAATAAGTGCCAATTTCATACTTCTTATTCAAAGTATTACAGACTTAGCTAAGTCCGAAAACTTTGAAGGGGGTCCTGTAGAAGCATGAAATACGCTGGGAAATTATTTACGTATTTTACAGTCAAAACCCCCAACTTACATGAAGTCCGCGTAAAACAGAGCTTCAAGACTGTTTGGCGTAAAATAGGGCTTCAGAGCTGTCTGCATTAAACAGACCTTCAAGGCTGTTTGGCATAAAATAGGGCTTCAAAGCTATCCATGTAAAGTAGAGCTTCTGAGCTATCCGCGTAAAGTAGAGCTTCTGAGCTGTCCGTGTAAAGCAGAGCTTCATAGCTATACGCGTAAAACAGAGCTGCAAGGCTATTTGGCGTAAAAGGTTGCTATACCTTCCTGCGTAAAGTTTAAAATACGTTATTTTTAATGCAGCGTACAGTTGTACGAGGAGCTCTTTGTATTCCTCGGATGAATTTGTCAGACAAATCAGTGAACCTGACATCTAACAAAAGTACTGCACGATGATCGAGAGGACGGCTGTTGTCACGCCTGAGTCCCAAAATGCCGAGGGACTGGATGCACGGCAATGGCCAGCAGCACGCACCGATGGACAACCCAATTTAATGGATCCATCAGGGCATGCTTAAGCTGTAGTCTAGCAGTAAAATATTACAAGTCTCAGGTATTTCTAATCTCATCCACAGAATAACACAGAGTAATGCCAGAATTAATGCAATGGAAATAAATGAGCAATATCAAATAAGCTTATCTCGAGAAACAATCCGAGAATTAGTCTGTTACATTTAATGAGAATAGACAGAAAATAAAATACTGAAAATGGAAATACTGTGTAGATGAAGCCGGCGCTCAGGAGAAATCTTCTGCCACTATCTCGTCCTCTGTTCCTGGTTCTGCTCCAAGGAGTGCTCCTGTACCGTACACCTCGGGGTAGTTCTCTTCAGCTATACCTGGGGACATAGTCCATTCCAGGTCCTCAGGGGACATAACAAGGTACAGAAAATACAAGCCAAAATATATGGAGTGCAGCGATAAATAAAACAACAGGGTAAACTATATAATCAGCTAAGTGATATGCAATATGAGAACAGTACTAGAACTCAGGCTGAAGCCACTACAAGCTCTGTATCGGGGAGCCGGTAGCGGCAATAACTATGAACTACACTATGTTATATACTATGTTTTATATATATAATATCAGCCTGTAGTCTGTGTGTCTCTCCCCACCCAATGTAATCCCACGTCTCATGTCCACGATGCCTCATGTCCATGTCACGCACGATTATAACTAATGCAACAAGTCTGATAGCTATGAATCAAATGTCTAAGAATGTAAAGTCTATGTCATAAAACGTGCATCCTATACAGAATCACCTTGAATGTCTCAGGAAGACTCTGTCTCATGAAATAGTGTCAAGTGTCCTGGGTTCTGGTGTACTTGATAGGACAAGTACGAGAATTATCGGGTCTCGATATCCATGTCTATGTGACGTTACACAACCCCACGTACGGAGTTGGCACCCGACTATGATCGGACACTAAGCACGTCACCCGTTTCCTAGGTTAAGCAGTTAAAATAAGTTTATATTTAATTCCACAAGAAATCAAGTAAAATACTATGTCAAGAATTACTGAGACTTGGCAAGCTTTACTTGCCCACTAATGCATAATTAAGTCCAGAAAATAATTAGCAAGCTGCGGGGTTTGGCAAGGTACACTTGCCTGTGGTTCCGGCTCTGATTTTGGCTCAAACTTCAGTTGGAATGGCAGGCGGTACTCCGATTGCTGAAACAAACATCACCATCAGATCCAGAAAATATCAATCAGCTAGAAACGCCTCTCCTTGGGTCCAATTTGGAGACAAGGGCAAAAACGGCAGTTTCGGGTCAAAGCGGGGTCCACATTTGCACCGAAAAATGTGTCCGGGTCAAAGGTCTCCAAATTCACCAAACTTAGTGTCAACAAGTCAAGAACGATGATACGAACCCAACGGAACTTCCAGAATTGGATTCTGATAAGCCGATCACAAAATCGCCCATCGAGCGGGGCCTATGGGGCCCACGACACGGGATTTCGTCAACGTTCTCAGAATCGAACCAAACTTGACCTACACGACCAGCGTATTGCTATGAGTCCGATGGCATAAGTTTTATCTCGATCCGACATGTGTACACAAAGTTAGGGCGCATTCCAGAAAGTACGGATACGGGACGATGTCCGCGGATACGCGTTGATTCCGGTGTGCACGCACACCCGAATCGACTTCTGCGAAATCTCACACGTCCGTATCGACGATGCGCACGTATCTGTGAAGACCGCGCTCGACCAAGTCGTCCTGTTTGGCGGGACGTACTCAGTTCTGGGGTAAAACAGGGTCTGGTTTTTCCTGTTTTTGGATCGCGGTGTGCGATCACCACAGGACGCGATGCCCCGAACGGTTTATCCGGGCACCGAGAGGGTCATACAGGCTTCGCAATGCAATTTACGGAATCAAAATCCGAGCTACGAGCAAGAAGATACACGCACCTGAACTGGGCTAAAAACCCGGGGTTCGAATCGTGTCCGACACGACACAGGATACGTGTCCTGTGTCGGACACGGGGGGGAAATTTGGGAATTAGGGTTTCTTGACGGCGGCCGGAGCTGGGCGGCCGTGCGGGTCGCGGAGGCGGCTGGGCGGAGCGCCGGGGGTGGGTGGGGCTCCACGGCGGGGAGGCGGGCTGCGGTGGCGTGCGGTGGCAGCACGGCGGGGAGGCGCTGGGAGCTGCTGCTGTCGGCTGCGGCTGCTCGCCGGAGGAGGAGAAGAGGAGCGAGGAAGGAGGAGAAGGGCGGAGCTCTGCGGCGGGGTGGGGTGGCACGGCGTCGGGCTGAGCAGCGAGGTGGCGGTGGCGGTTCGACGAGGGGGGGTTTATAGGGTTGCGGCGGGGTGTCGAGGCCGGGAGGGGCGGAGGCTGGGCGAGGAAGGCGGGGACGTGGCGGGCGAGGCGGGAGAGCGTGGCCGCGGGCACGGGGCGGCGCTGCCGGAGGCGGGGGAAGCGGCGGCAGGCGCGGGCGGAGCGGGTCGTGGGGGAGAGGGGAGAGGAGCGGGCTAGCGGGTGCGGGTCGGGCTGCGGGCAGACCCGACCCGACCCGATAGGGGATGGGCCGGTGCGGGCTGGGCTGGGCCGGCCCTGTTGGGTTTGGGCCAAAAAATAAAAATAAAAAATAAAAAACTAAATAATAATCCATAAATATTTAAATAATTAAATTAATTAAATAAATAAATAGTTTTTAGGTAATTAAAAATAGGTCCGGGCCCGATAAATTCCAAAAAAATTGCCCTAAGTCCACTTTTTCATTTTACATCTAAAAATATTATTTTCGTAATATTTTAATATCATTTAATATTATTTAAAAATCATTGAATAATTAAAACCCTGTTTTTAAATTACAGAAAATTTCGAGAAAATTCCAGAAAATTGTGAAAAATCCAGTTTTGAAAATTTTAAAAAATCAGGGGGTTTACAATCTACCCCCCTTAAGAGAATTGCGTCCTCGCAATCAAAAGAATCACCGGCCAACAGAGATGACACGGTTGCAAGTATCGTTCGAAACACATCACAAGATACTTAGGGAAAGATGGTTTCCCTAAAAATGAAAGTTATGCACTTTCCAAAGAAAATCTAGTTAAAGCAAGAAAACTACAACTTTTATGAAAACCAGGTTATTATTAACAAGTTACAAATTACTAGGTTGGGGCTGAGGTCACAAACCAAGAGGCACGAGCTATAACAAGACTAAAAATGGATACTACGAATCACTTACTCGCATCAGCGTCCTCCACAGTCATCGTGTAGGCTTGTCCTCGTCCTTGAGGTAGATTCCTCTGCTGTTGCTGAGCTTGCTGAAAAAGTGCTGTTTGAGGTGCAAGAGGTGGCCTCGGTGCTGGTAAAGCTGGTTGGTTTGCCCTTCGTGCTCCATCTCGATGCTGAGGACAGTCCTTGGCTATGTATTGATTGGTGCCGCAAATCAAGCATAAGCCCAACTTGCGTCTGCAGTCCTTCTCGACATGGCCTATCTTGCCGCAGTAGTGACAGGTAGGAAGGATCTGCGAAGCTGTCCTGGGTGACTGGTTCGTGTGAGATCTCTTTGCAGATTCTTCTGGTGAAGCTCTGTCTGGTGCTGAGGTGATTGGCCGCTTGTGGCGAGACTCTCTCCTGGTGACTCGTTCTATGCGTCGGGCTGTAGCGAGAACGTCTGAGTAGGAGGTAGGTGCGATGGATTCGATGAGTCTCTGTAACTCGAAGTTCAGTCCGTCGAAGAACTTCTCGGCCTTCTCTTCCTCTGTCGGGATCAGGGTTGGGGCGAAGCGGCTCAGACGAATGAATTCTGCGTTGTATTCTTCTACCGTCATAGAGTCCTGGGTGAGGCGATTGAATTTGTCCCGCAGTTTTGATCGAGCGATAGCCGAAATGTACATCTCTTGGAAGAGTCTGGAGAACTCCTCCCAAGTGACTCGGTCTGGTCCGAGTCGCGTCTCCTCAGACAACCACCAGTGGTGCGCGTTGCTTGTCAATTGCATTCGGACGGCAGTCATCCAGCGTTCCCGTAGAAGCTCAGCTGCTTCAAGTTGATGCCGAATGTTGGTGAGCCATTCATGAACTTCTGTGGGCTCCTCTTTGCCAAAAAAAGTGTGGGGCTTCAGTTGGCGGAAGTCAGTGATTGAGCCCGTCGATGGCCGTCGAGCTGGTAGGTTGGCCTGCTCTAGTGCAGTTACTATACTGTTCCTCAAGAAGTCAGCCTCGCGACGCTGAGCCTCATGTTAGACTTGTTGCTGGGCTTGCATCATCGCGTAGATCAGTTGGAATATCTGTTGCCCGTCAATCGGCTGTCCTTGTGGGAATACGGGCATTGGTGGAACGAACTGCGGCGGAGGCGGGATATCATCGTGCCGAAATCTGGAGGTAGGTTGACCTGCCTGCTGGCTCTGTTGAGTTGATGGAACTCCTCCGACTGGTGTCACTTCGTCGTCATAGGTGACACCTGTAGCTTGTGGTATTCCGACGGGAGTCTCGTTGCATTCTTGTGGGTCCATTTCCCTGTATCCAAAATAACCAATAAGAGACGCACATGAATCAAGGCAAGATGCAAGTTCAAATTAGTTCGAGTACGATACAGATATCAAAAACGATTCAAGCAAGTGGATGAGATCCTAAAAACTTATCCCATCTTATTGCAGGCCTGTTCGGTCCCTAAGTTGAAGCCGAACAATTTAGTCGTAGACCTGCATGGGCCACCACAAAAACTATGTCACGCCCCAGTCCCAAAATACCGAGGGACTGGATGCGCGGCAATGGCCAGCAGCACGCACCGATGGACAACCCAATTTAATGGATCCATCAGGGCATGCTTAAGCTGTAGTCTAGCAGTAAAATATTACAAGTCTCAGGTATTTCTAATCTCATCCACAGAATAACACAGAGTAATGCCAGAATTAATGCAATAGAAATAAATGAGCAATATCAAATAAGCTTATCTCGAGAAACAATCCGAGAATTAGTCTGTTACATTTAATGAGAATAGACAGAAAATAAAATACTGAAAATGGAAATACTGTGTTGATGAAGCCGGTACTCAGGAGAAATCTTCTGCCACTATCTCGTCCTCTGTTCCTAGTTCTGCTCCAAGGAGTGCTCCTGTACCGTACACCTCGGGGTAGTTCTCTTCAGCTATACCTGGGGACATAGTCCATTCCAGGTCCTCAGGGGACATAACAAGGTACAGAAAATACAAGCCAAAATATATGGAGTGCAGCGATAAATGAAACAACAGGGTAAACTATATAACCGGCTAAGTGATATGCAATATGAGAGCAGCACTAGAACTCAGGCTGAAGCCACTACAAGCTCTGTGTCGGGGAGCCGGTAGCGGCAATAACTATGAACTACACTATGTTATATACTATGTTTTATATATATAATATCAGCCTGTAGTCTGTGTGTCTCTCCCCACCCAATGTAATCCCACGTCTCATGTCCACGATGCCTCATTTCCATGTCACGCACGATTATAACTAATGCAGCAAGTCTGATAGCTATGAATCAAATGTCTAAGAATGTAAAGTCTATGTCATAAAACGTGCATCCTATACAGAATTACCTTGAATGTCTCAGGAAGACTCTGTCTCATGAAATAGTGTCAAGTGTCCTGGGTTCTGGTGTACTTGATAGGACAAGTACGAGAATTATTGGGTCTCTATATCCATGTCTATGTGACGTTACACAACCCCGCGTACGGAGTTGGCACCCGACTATGATCGGACACTAAGCACGTCACCCGTTTCCTAGGTTAAGCAGTTAAAACAAGTTTACATTTAATTCCACAAGAAATCAAGTAAAATACTATGTCAAGAATTACTGAGACTTGGCAAGCTTTACTTGCCCACTAATGCATAATTAAGTTCAGAAAATAATTAGCAAGCTGCAGGGTTTGGCAAGGTACACTTGCCTGTGGTTCCGGCTCTGATTTCGGCTCTGACTTCAGTTGGAATGGCAGGCGGTACTCCGATTGCTGAAACAAACATCACCATCAGATCCAAAAAATATTAATCAGCTAGAAACGTCTGTCCTTGGGTCCAATTTGGAGACAAGGGCAAAAACGGCAGTTTCGGGTCAAAGCGGGGTCCACATGCGGGCCCGCTTTGCACCGAAAAATGTGTCCGGGTCAAAGATCTCCAAATTCACCAAACTTAGTGTCAACAAGTCAGGAACGATGATACGAACCCAACGGAACTTCCAGAATTGGATTCCGATGAGCCGATCACAAAATCGTCCGTCGAGCGGGGCCTGTGGGGCCCACGACACGCGATTTCGTCAACGTTCTCAAAATCAAACCAAACTTGACCCACAGGACCAGCGTATTGCTACGAGTCCGATGGCGCAAGTTTCGTCTCGATCCGACATGTGTACACAAAGTTAGGGCGTGTTCCAGAAAGTACGGATACGGGGCGATGTCCGCGGATACGCGTTGATTTCGGTGTGAACGCACACCCGAATCGACTTCTACGAAATCCCACACGTCCGTATCGACGATGCGCACGTATCTGTGAAGACCGCGCGCGACCAAGTCGTCCCGTTTGGCGGGGCGTACTCAGTTTCGGGGTGAAACAGGGTCTGGTTTTTCCTGTTTTTGGATCGCGGTGTGCGATCACCACAGGACGCGATTCCCCGAATGGTTTGTCCGGGCACCGAGAGGGTCATACAGGCTTCGCAACGCAATTTACGGAATCAAAATCTGAGCTACGAGCAAGAAGATACACGCACCTGAACTGGGCTAAAAAACCCGGGGTTCGAATCGTGTCCGACACTATACAGGATACGTGTCCTGTGTCGGACACGGGGGGGGGGGGGGGGGAATTTGGGAATTAGGGTTTCTGGACGGCGGTCGGAGCTGGGCGGTCGTGCGGGTCACGGAGGTGGCTGGGCGGAGCGCCGGGGGCGGGCGGGGCTGCACGGCGGGGAGGCGGGCTGCGGTGGCTTGCGGTGGCAGCACGGCGAGCAGCCGTCGGTGGGGAGGAGCTGGGAGCTGCTGCTGTCGGCTGCGGCTGCTCGCCGGAGGAGGAGAAGAGGAGGGAGGAAGGAGGAGAAGGGCGGAGCTCTGCGGCGGGGCGGGGCGGCACGACGTCGGGCTGAGCGACGAGGTGGCGGTGGCGGTTCGACGAGGGGGGGTTTTATAGGGTTGCGGCGGGGGGTCGAGGCCGAGAGGGGCGGAGGCAGGGCGAGGAAGGCGGGGACGTGGCGGGCGAGGCGGGAGCGCGTGGCCGCGGGCGCGGGGCTGCGCTGCCGGAGGCGGGGGAAGCGGCGGCAGGCGCGGGCGGAGCGGGTCGTGGTGGAGAGGAGAGAGGAGCGGGCTAGCGGGTGCGGATCGGGCGGCGGGCAGACCCGACCCGACCCGATAGGGGATGGGCCGGTGCGGGCTGGGCTGGGCCGGCCCGGTTGGGTTTGGGCCGAAAAATAAAAAAATAAATAAATAACTAAATAATAATCCATAAATATTTAAACAATTAAATTAAATATAGAAATAAATAAATAAATAAATAAATAGTTTTTAGGTGATTAAAAATATGTCCGGGGCCCGATAAATTCCAAAAAAATTGCCCTAAGTACAGTTTTTCATTTTACATCTAAAAATATTATTTTCGTAATATTTTAATATTATTTATTATTATTTAAAAACCATTGAATAATTAAAACCCTGTTTTTAAATTACAGAAAAATCCCAGAAAATTCTAGAAAATTGTGAAAAATCCAGTTTTGAAAATTTTGAAAAATCAGGGGGTTTACAGCTGTGATGATGATTTTGTACAGAGACCCAGGTTGTCATTTAGTGACATATTCTTGATACAAGTCATTTTTACGCATTCAAAGAATATGCTACATATTCTACATTGACAAAAATGAGTTTTTATGCTCAAGATAAGACGAAATCAAACGCCACGTCAAAAGTTGTTTCTTGTACAGAGCTCGAGGCATATCTCTGCATTTAATGCACGAGATGGAGGCATATCTCTGCATTTAATACACGCAATTTTGTTCTATTTTTAAAATTTGTCATGATTGGAAAAGCTAAAACTGTGACTAATACGCTTACATCACCATCCTTGCATTTTATGCCAACCAGGCTATTTTCAACTATAGGAGTACGTCGTATGCTATCTCCTCGAAATACGCCAACTCGGCTATATTTGCAAAGGGGCAGTTACCTATGTGGCTTGTATGCCATGATCTTCGAGAAGCAGTTATACGCGTTACCTTATAAAGGGACACGTATCATACGTAGATTCAGAAGACTATGGAAAGTGGGTAGCAGTTATCATAACCGCAGCGTAAAGGAAGCAGTCTTCTTCATAATTTGGCCTTTTACGCCAACAAGACAGTTATTTGGCTTTTATGCCAACTATTTTACGCAGGGACAGTTACCTACGTGGCTTGCATGCCATGATCTTCGAGAAGCAGTTATACGCGTTACCTTATAAAGGGACACGTGTCATACGCAGATTCAGAAGACTATGGGAACGTGGGTAGCAGTTATCATAACCGCAGCATAAAGGAAATATTCTTCTTCACGGTTTGGCCTTTTACGCCAACAAGACAGTTATTTGGCTTTTACGCCAACAAGACAGTTATTTGGCTTTTACGCCAACAAGACAGTTACTTGGCTTTTACGCCAATCTGACAGTTATTTGATTGATCTCTATAAATAGAGACCCCTGGTCACAGGGTAAGGGGGATCAGAGATCAGAAAAGAAGAACAACACAGAACGGATAGAGAGTTTTGGCTGACAACTTTGGCAACAGGAATTCGACCCCACTTGCAACTTTTCTTTGGTTGGCTTTTGCCTTCAATTCAGAGAAAGTTTTGAAGCTTCTTCTACAATACTTTTCATCATCGTGTAGTCCAAGGAACAAAGTGATCGATCGCAGATCAGACTTACATAGCAATACTTTCCCAGAATCATTTTATTGTACTTAATATCCTCGTATAGGATTAATTGTACTTTTCTCTTTTCTCGTTTGTAAGCAAAAAAGGTTTCATTCAAACCTTTTTTTTATCCATATCCTCTGGTACTGCTACTGAAAATATGGCCTCTTTATTGACCCGTGTTACTACTGGATCCTCCTATTTCCCTCGGCCTCTTAGAGAAAAGCTCTAAATTATTCTCTTCCCGCTGTGCCTGTCTCAGAATCTCCTCGAAAGTATCGGTAGGATCTCTATTTGTGTGTGATTTGACTTCTTTGTTCAGGCCCTTCCTGAACTTTCTGGCTCTCCCTCTATGGTTCTGTCCCTCCACAAAGCGACCTAGTATGTAATACTCTACCGCATACTCATCCACTAACATACCTCCCTGAACAAGGTACTGGAACTGGCTCTCTAGAGATGTCAGAGCCACGTCTGGAAAGAACTTCTCCTTGAAGAGCTCTTTGAAAGCTTTCCAAGTAAGTCCTGGTAATGAGATCCTGGGGTACATCCTGAACCAAGTCAACACAATATCGAATATCATATACCCCGCTGCCTCTATCTACTACCTCTCTGGAATCTGTGACAGCCGCAGGTTCTGCTCGATGTCTTCGATCCAATCATCAGCATAAAGGATCCCTTCTGTACCCTTAATATCTTTCGGCCCCATCCTCTTGAAGTCTATGATGGTCCCTGACCTCGGCTACTGCGGAGTAAATTGAGGTGGTGTTGTCTGTGGCTGGACTATTATAGCTCTCTCAACTGCTGCGAGCGCGATCTAGTGAGTATTTTTAACGTACTGTTGCAGGACCTCTGACTGATGCTGCTGCGCCTCCATCATCTGCTGAAAGAGCATAAATATCTATGTCTGATCAACTACGGGTGGTGGGTGGAAGATCCTCTGAAATTGTTTGTGCTATCCTTTGTACCGGAGGTGGAGCACCTCCGAAAGTTGCTGCAGATACGCCCACCTAGACTGGTGAAGCCGACCTCTGGAAAGTAGGTGCTGGAACATCGTTCGATGGTGCTGCCCTCATAGGTAATAAAGTGACTGATCGTGCCGTCACGGCACCTGAGCACTGGGAATTCGTCTTCGGCGGCATCCTGAAGATAGACTAAAATAATGAATCAATATTGAGTATGATACGATATCATCAAAGTAGGACATATTTTATTCAAAGTAAAGCAAATATTCAATAGATAAGGATCAAAAAACTAATATTGGAATATTTTCTAGTTGTGATTGAGTAAACTCTCAGCCTAAATCATATTTCCTAAAGAAGGCTCGTAGCATTACTCTAAGTGAGCACTACTACAATATCGCTCTAATTGCATCTCTAGAGACCTGCATGGGCCACCACTAAAGGTACGCCATCCTGCGGTCCTTAGAATGTGGGACACTGATCTATGAGCCAATCATCTGAAAAAATATATCCTGTCAGGAATAGAGAGAAGTACATACCTTTGAAAGCAGTTTCAATAACATAACCGAGCATATAAAATAGATAATAGAAAAGAATACAATATAACTAAACATATGAATGAAATGAACAAGAGGAAATAAGTAATATAATGGAATAGAGAATAAACAATATGAATATCTACAATATGAAAAATAGCTAAAATCTAACTAATGTGCCTCAGAATACAAGTTGATTATGTGATCGGTTTGGGCTGAACATGGTCAATAAGGTAAGTCGATTACAAATGTGGTATATAATCAGTATATACACGAATAACAATGGGGCTTTCATCACATAATCAACTTCTACTCCTCCATCCCCAACTAATACCAATGGATCCAATCATGACACGTTACTAACACGAATATGAACACTGAACACGAGCAGTGGGTGTACATGAAAATAATAACACGAAACACGAGCAATGTGTGTACACGAATAAGCACACTGAATACGAGCAGTGTGTGAATACAAAATATAATAATCAATACCCAATACACATAATAAAATACATGTGTAAGAGTACTCGCTGAACACGGTAGGGGATAACATCTCCTGACGGGATCTATGTAGTACCAGTTCGTGAAACCACTGTGTCAGAATCAAGTATACAGTTCTACAATATGAAATATATACACTATTATAATTTGAAAACTAACAGAGAAATATACTCGCCTAAGGTCCTGAGCAAGGTGTGTCTCTTGATGCCCAAGCTGGTGTCACACAGACCTATATATGTTATGTTGCATCAGTACAAGGTTCTAGAATGAAAATAAGTTAAACTAGTTCAATTCTAGGTCATGAAGCCATTTTAAGTCAAAATAGTCAAACTAGGTCAAACCGGCAATTTCTAGGTCGTATGAGTCTAACTCTAGGACACTAGGTCCAAACACTATGAAACTAAGCCACACTAGCTACGCTAAGAAACTAGGACACACATAAAGCACCGTATTATAGGATACGCAAGTTTTTAATATGAAAATAGTAATTTATATACTTATACAAGATAATACATATAATACCTTAGCTAACTAATGAAAAGCGGACACCTTAGCTTTGAACCAAAGTGTATCTCACTACCTACATACCCATCTCGATACTCAAACCCAATACCTTGAGTATCGACCTATACCTTGACATTACCTTGGTATCCTAAGGTAATCAAATACTCATTATAGCTAATATATAGCAAACCCCCAAATAGTAAACTATATGCTAACCATAACTAACTACTAAATACTACTAACTACTAACATATGATACATATTAATACATATCTACTACTTATTAATACAATACTTATATAATACTACATATGGCTAATAGTCTAACTAGTACACATCTATCTAACTATTAACTATCCTCTAGAAACTAACTAACCCACTGATGAACCACTACCTAACTGCTAAACTCTTACCTGCCTCACCATACTAGCTGATATTGCTACTATGTTGTTGAACTTGCTTATGCTGCTACTGTGTTGTTGCTGACTGAACGCAGTGGCACTATTCCCTGTTACTGCTAAAGAGTTGGTTGCTCTATTTACAGGCTACTACTTCCTGCCTTACTCTTGCTACTGTGCTTCTAATAAAACTGTAATGGCTGCTCTGCAATTGGCTCCCTGGGTTTGCAGTGCTAGCAGTTACTGCACTTGCTCGATTTGAAACTACCACTTCAGTTGTTATGCACACCAATGTGTGCTGAGCTCCCCGCAATATGCTGTGCACGAGCAGCTCTCTACAATCTGCTGAGCACGAGCAGTTCCTTGCAATCTGCTGTGCATGAGCAGCTCCTTGCAATCTTTATTACCTTGGCTGTAGTGAGGTTGCCCCCTGCTGAATTGTACTGTGCACGAGCTACTGCTACCTCTGTGAGCTGTAACTGCTACTGCATCCTCCCTCACTTCCACATCCACACACTCACAAACAATAAGCACACACACATACATATATACACTTACCTATATATATATATACATATATATATATATATATATATATATATATATACAACCACATATACACATATAGATATAACATCTCCTACATACATACATACATATATATATATATATATATATATATATATATATATATATTCAACATACATATATACATATATATAACCATACATATAGATATAACATACACACTTACACTTATATATATAGTATCTCATATATACTTATACACATAGACACATAGCTATATATACTTATGTATACTATATACTATAGGTACATACACAATACATATATATCAAACATAATATCTCATACATATATATATGCACAAGTCACATAGAATTGAAGATAAATGAAACAAACACGTGGAGTGTACCACACTCGTATCACACTCTTTCTATGATACACTTGCAATACGGCTCTATCGCACAACCAAATGCATCTCGAAGGACACGAACAAGTCTAGAATACTAATTATGAGCAATACAAATAATAAATAAATCAACTACGTGTCTGTATGAATATGTGACATGCACAAATCCCCGTGTCGGAAGAAAATCCCCCAAAATTAACCCGTATCACCAAATTATTGGGATACGGCCTATACGTACCCAATTATGGACCCAATATTAGTCACAAACTATCAAACACATATTAATTTAGTCTAATTGACCAATTGACCAATTGATAAATACAACATGTGCCAATCTCGAAATTCCCCCAAAATTGACACAAAACACACATAACTTCCTCCACAGGCCTCTTATGAACCTAATTTTAATTCCTATGGGTAGCCTATGTATGTGGAGTGGTTCCTTATAGTTAAATATCAGATTTAGAACCTAATTAAATAGGAAAAACTAAAATGTACCTATTGGAAGATGGATTCGCAATGATAATCCTTAAATGATGAATATAGCCTCCTCCTTGTAGATCTTGGCTCCTCCTTATAGATCCTTGATTTTTTTTCTTATAGATCCTTATTGTAGTAGCCTCCAATGAAGAATAGGGAAGGAATTTGAGAAGAAATTTAGTAGAAAATGGTGAGAAAATGAAGAAATTGGAAAGGAGGAAAATTTAGATCGAAATAAAAATGCCAAATGAGAAAAGATACTCTCTCTCTCCTCCTAAAGGTGGCCGGCCCTAATCCCTCTCCCAAGGTATTGTGAAATAACCAAAACACCCCTTGGGGCCTCTCATAAAGAAATAATTAAGGAGGGAAGGTTCTAGTCTAATGGTTTCACTAATTAATTCATCCTCCTAATGAATGGGCTCAATCTAAAATAAAATAAATGTTGGGTTCATGCATCTAAACTAACTAGTTAGGTCCACTACACAAGTCCAAAAAATCTAGCATCTACCAATAAATAAATAATTACACATACACAATAATTTATATAACAAAATACTAAAATAAAATATACTCATGCCAATTATCAAACTACCCTTAATTGAAAAAGTGAGGGTGACAGTGACAAGCAATAAATAAAATGTCAGAGATGTGACAAAAAGTAACTGATGTGACTGAGGTGACAAGACATAAAGTGTGTCAGGAAGAAAAGACAAAACTTAGAAATAAGTGCCAACGGTTCAGAGTCATGCGTCCAAGAAATAGGGGTTGCATGTTCTCCTGGCCGTATAGGTGGCGGTGTCGCATAGGGTTCAATGTCGTATGGAGTGCTCTAGGACTTAGCAAAATTTTTATTCGTTCAGCGAGTGAAAGCACAAGGTGTTCAAGGATACTGTGCACATCAGCAGTCATACGTCCAATAAGATGGACGCATACAGTCAGTATGTGTCAAGAGTTTGGGCCGTATAGCACTCTCGGCCGCATATTACTCACTGGCCGCATGGAAACTTCTTCTCCAACAGCAGGTTCGGCCATGGCAAAAAAGCTCCAAAAATTAAAATCTTGTTTTGACCATAAAATCCTTATTTTAAGTCCTTATCGGGTGAACCAAAAGCCAAAATGCTCTGAATTAAAAGCCCTATCATGTAGCAAAAAATAGTTTTCAAAGACACAAGTTTAATAGATCAAAACCAAGAAAAACTCATGAAACCCATAAAACTCAAAGTTAGAAATATAGATCTACACTAATCCATCCATCAAAATAAAAAACTCTAAGAACTAAAAGTGATTAGAAACATATAATAAACAAAATTAAAATAAAATATGGATGATTTCTCTATTTCTCATGCAAGGTGTACAAGACTATGAAATGGGGAGAGAAAGCTAAAGAAGAAGGAAGTAATGAAGAAGTGAGGAGAGAGAGAGAAAATATTGGTTTATATATGGTAGAGTTTGAGGGTTGAACCAAAGGCTCTTTTGATTTGAACCAAACCACAAAATAAACCATAAACAAGGTTAAACTAAAGAATGAGTCTAGTCTCAATGCACATGCACATGCAACCATGCTAAAATAAAATATATTCCAAATACGTATATCGGGAAAGGGGAGTGACATAGGATGAGGTAAACTTATCCAAATCGTTATCCATATAAATCTAATATATTTACTTGTACTGACATTCAAGATCAGCATATCGCGAGTTTGGATCATGCACATATTTAAAGCGTCCCCCAAAAATATGCATGTTAACCAACTTAGCGATAGCGAAGTCTTTGCACTCGAGTTCAAAATATCACTGAGTCTTCGATCGTGCACACGTTCAAGGCATGCCTCAAACATATGCACTCAACAAAACTTAGCGGTAGCGAAGTTGGACAAGCTACTCGCAAAAATCTTAAGGTCCTAGTTTATGGATCACCATGATATCTCAAGCGGGGTCAATCAAAATTCAAGTTATTTCTAATTCAACTCAAAACCAAGAATTTCACTACCGTCAAGCACGATCTATCCAATTATTGACTAGCCTACAAGTCCTATCGTCCATTCCGTCTATGCCAAACACAATGTACACTTATCGACCCAAGCCTCAGTATAAGTCTTGTTGCCCCAGTTCTATGGCTTGCTCAAGTAATACTCTAAAGTCGGTCACACAAGTTCTTTCACTCGACATAGGATCATCTGCATATTCGCTAGGTCATCTCACAATGTCATAGGTACAATATAAGTTCATAATTTTTATCGTCCCAATTCCCTAAGTTCAAACCATTATTCTTTCGTACGGGGTATTCTACCCTAGCTCATTTTACTCAAATTTCTAAACATCGAGCACAGATTATCCTATCCACATTAATATATTCGTTGCACAGGATCCGAGTCTGTTTGGCAAAATTGTTCCTAAGACATGTTCGTTCAATCGACTCTATAATATATCCACATCGCATGTCAAACCTAACAATTCGCATAGTCTATCTCCTCGACTATGTTTTGATAGAATCCACATATCCAATATTTTCTAAGTCTAGACCACCAAGTCACCATCCCATTTTAAATCTTTGATCTCAATCATAAACTCTAAATCATCCAACTTGATTAACGTATCCGTTCATAAAACCATCGAGTATAACTTAATTCACATTATAGACTAACTCATCTTATCGTGTCGAACCATAAGTCAAAATGATCCTTCAATTGTCATGCTCTGGTCTCCTACAAGTTTTATCATCCTCGTTGGATGTGAGATTACTACACCAACGCTCTCGCGAGATAACCGTCCTAATCTGGACGTAACGCATGTACGAGCTAGGAGTTGCATTTACAGAAGACAAGAATGTCAAACGTTATGGTTATCATCGAATGAACAGACATCTTATAGTCATACTTTCTTTCATCCAAGTAATAATTGATCCATCAAATCATGCTCATCTAATATCCGTTCATGCCGTAATCATCATTTATCTAGCCAAATCATCCAACTTTAATATTATCGTTCGATCAATCCATAATTTACTTCTAGCATTCCTCAACAACTAAGTTCAAATCCCAAGCCAAAGTCTATTCACTTTTGATACATTCTATTTTATCGAGTTTGTCTAAATAATTATCGGACATGTTCTCGCGAGTTCGATCATCCCCGCTAGAAGTGAAATCACCACACCAGTGCTCCCGCGGGATAATCATTCTCATTTAGGCCAGATGTCGAGTGTTTTCTTTCGGACTAGATTAAAGATTGTTCGTCCAAATTTAAGATTAAATCTGTTATCGCTTACCTCAATCATTGAACCACAAATTTGCTAACTTGCATCAATCCATGCTATCTCCAACTTATCGATATCGTATCAAGTCTTTTAATTTTAAAACCATAATATTTATACTCAAGATAAACTCTATCGAGTGATATCCTACTCAAATCCAAAATTTCTATGCATGCTATCTTCTCTCGTGCTAACTCCTGATCGTACCCTCGATTATTCCTTCTCAAACTCAAGTTTTAATTTGTTTGATTCAATTCAAAATTGCTCGTACTATCCACTAAGTTTTCCTATTCGATATAAGCCTTATCACTTGTTCATCATATTCTAACTTGTTTGAATCAAATCTTGCACGATTCCTTCAAATTCGCTTACATGCTAGGCATTACTTATACTAACGCTTTGCACAATCACGTCGCTTGCTGCTAGACTTGTAAACTCCCTCGATTTATTCTGTAGATAGTTAGTGTGGATTTGAAAAATTGGTTTTTGGTAGCAGATGTCGAGGTTTAGAGTGGAGATAATTTATCTGGTATTTAAATTATTTTAATTAAAACCCTTGGCGCGCCCTGTCATTCTTAAATTAATCAGAGCCCAATATCAGCCCATAAATTCCATCGGGCTATTGTACTTTCGACTTAACACGCCAAATTAGGCACTGGTCTTTTTCGTCTCTGAAAATCAGTTTTTATTGTGCTCTAAATTAATTGTGCAACTTTCCGAAAATCGTAATCCATATTTAATTCCGTGTCGGACACCTGTGTCGTTACCCAAAATTTTGGGATACTAACTTAACGCGTTGAGCCGGACCAACTAAAGGGGTCCAAGACTGACTCCAAGCCCCCACCATTTTTGACCTTTGCGTCATTTCCAGATTTTGACCCCAAGTGCCCCAATTAATTTAAATTCGCGGGACACTTTATTTCTATTTAAATCGGGGATACCAACTTTGTAAATCCTATTTTTAATCCTAAATTAATCCAAATGCCTTTCAAATTAAACCCGTGCCTAATGCGCAATACCCTCTCACCATAAAAATTACTAAACACAATTTTTTCCACAATTTTTGTGTCATTTTATGTGTTCATGCAATTTTTCGAATTTAAGGGGCTAAGTTGCAAATAATAAAATTATGTGTCATCACCCTATTGGCCATGAACCATGGAGAGGTCCCAAAATAGGGTCCCATTCTCACCCATCCATTCACCCCTTCATGAAGAAACCCACTTTCCTTCAAGATAAATCTCCACCCTCCATTTTGAATAGGATGATCACCACCCTCCATCCCATTCACAAACCCCTATAAAGCAACACCTCACCCCACCCTCAACACACACCACCGGCCCTAATCCCAAGAGAAAACTTCTCTCTTTCCTTCTCCATTTATTACTACATGAAAATAACTTCTCTTTCCTTTCTTCTTCTTCCTTTCTTCTTACTTCTTCTTCTTCTTCTCAAAAACTCTACTTCACCCCCCTCCTTTTAAACTGAGCTCCCTCCGGCCAAGCCCTTACTCCGGCCATCCACGACGCTAACCCCTCGGCCACCTCCATATTTCTTCCTCCGCCCGTTGACCCGCTGTCAACCAGGCCCAAGCCGCACCACCTGGAGTCGCTCCGGCCAGTCGAGCACCCCATCCAGTCGGGCAGCTCCGGCTTGTCCCCTATTCGATCATCGCTGTGCGTTCTCTCCTGACCGCACCCGACAGCACAGTGCCCCGACTCTGGCGACACAGTTCGAGCAACCCGCATTGACTGTGCGTCCACCCCCCGCTGCGGCTGCAGTCCGTCCCTCCGGCCGTGCGATACCCCGCTGTGTGCTTCCCTCCGGCCACCTCCCTATCCATGTCCGACCACCAGTTTACCACCCCCATCACCACCAGTTTACCACCACCATCAACACCATTACCACCACCAGTTTTCACTACCACCATCGTCACCACCACCCCCGGCCACCTTCTCCGACCGTACCCGGCACCGTCGTCGTCAAGGTCGACTCTCCACCTATCTTCATTTTATTTCCAGATTTGTTTTGGTTAATTAGGATGGTGTTTATATATATTTGCTATGCTAGCTAGGGTTGTTGGATTACATATGTGGATGGCTAGTGTAAGTGGTAACTAAAATATAAAGATGAGGTTATGTTAATGATGATTAAATATGAACATGGATGAGGTTATGTTAATGATGATTAAATATGAACATGGATGAGGTTATGTTAATGATGATTAAATATGAACATGGATGAGGTTATGTTAATGATGATTAAATATGTTTTAGAGTCTGTGTAGGGTAGTGTAACACTTGAACTACGGGATTAAGGTTTATATTGGCTAAGGCTAATAATGATTAATACGGATATAGATTTTAATGACTTGAGATGGTGTTAACATGTTTTAGGGTTTATTTAGTGTAGTGACCTTGTAACTTATGTTTTATGAAGTTGGATTTGGATGTGGTACTTGGATGGAAATTAGGGTTGGCTTCTATATAAATTATCGCAATTTAATTAAGATATGTACTTGAGGAGAATAGAGTTTTGACCTTGGAGCCAACTAATCAGGATGTATCGTACGTGGTGGAAAAATGTTAGTTTATTTATGGAGAATTAAATCGAGGAGAGTGTACCGATGATTAGTCGATTTGACCATCGTACCGATAGTCAACTGTGGTCAACCCCCCTAGTGACTTGTCCCTGTGAGTCGAAGCTGAGACTGAGTTTTGGTGTAGATGTGTGTAGCACCCCTGTCTGTCGTAAAATAGATTATTAATTCTGGTATGTGATTCATCTCTAGGTACTACGGGACCTGAGGACTTGGACGCGGTACCAGAACCCCGTCATCAGCAGCCGCACGCAGGCAAGTATACCTTGCCACCCTGTATTTTAGTTTACAGATATTTTTGTTCTTTATGTACTTTGTACGCATATTTATGTTGACGTTCGATACTCCGCGTTCGGTTCACAATCGGGTGTTGACATTCGACGTAACGTCTTAGAATAATTGTTAGATGCTTCACAGCACCTCGATGCACGTACCTGAGTACATTGATACCCCAGGACATACATATATACCGTGATCGTGCCAGATTCCTGTTTCCTGATATTGACATCATGACCAAAGACTGGGACGACCTTAGGATCGCGTCTGTTGAGTTATTTCTCGGTATCGAGACTGTAGTTAGAGGTTCAGGTTCAGCGCACAATCGTTGACCGTTTGGGAAGGGAAAGACAGTTACTAGATGTTTGGGCTACTCTGCACGCGCTTATATATGTATATTTAGTGATCCTGTATTATAGTGTAGTGGTAACACCCGTGTGTCTCTGTGCTCAGAGCTACGGTATGACCCATGTGTCTCTGTGTTCGGAGCTACGATTTTATTTTGGACAGCCCACGCATCGAACATTATCTTTAAACTATGTCATACTAGTTTGGTTATGATAGAGTACCCTGTCGTGCACTTGTACTTTCTGTTACTTGGCTTGTTGTATTTCTGTACCTTGTTACGTCCCTCTAAGGACCTGGTTCCCTGCCAGTTTTGCAGCATAGGTGATTACGGAGCATTTGGAGTTGCTGTTGGAGTTGCATGTCCTACGGGCATGGTACCAGGTACTCACATCATATCTACCGACATTATGGTTATTTTACATTAATTATTCATTTGCTGTTGTAGCCTAGTTTTTATAGACTCATACTTCTTCTCGAGTCTATTCGAGTTAGTGTGTTATTGGGCGGCCGACTCTAGCACATATAGCTCTTTCTTGTATACTGTTGTACATTATGGATTGAGACATAGAGGTTTATATTTACAGAATATCTAGATAGTGCCCTTTATATTACAGCTTATACGTATTCGAGTTAGACCAGAGTCTGGTCGAATGCGTAGCTGGCGTGTCACGTATTCCTGGTCCTACGTATTTTGGGACTGGGGCGTGACATATTTTTGTGGTGGCCCATGCAGGTCCGTTTTAAATCGCCTTGGTCACCTGACTGTGCCAAACGAGCCTGCAAAATTAGGAATAGATATTATGATTGTTGAATAGGATCTCAATCCATAATCGATTTTAAAAACTTTTTGTATGTGATTATCGCCCTTGGACTTTCAATTTGCATTCGTTCAATCTTCGTCAATATCGTTATCCTTGTTTCTCGTCCCCTATTGTTCGGGGAGACGAATGCTTGTGACTGATGACTTCCCTCCAGAAGAAGATCGAAGACCAGACGACAGGAGACATAATTCGTATGCCTTTCTCGGAAAAGATTGTTACCTTATCAGGATAGATTGATGGGTTCTTTGGATTCTAGATCTAGTATGGAAGGTGGGCAATAGAGTTGGACCCAGTAGTACCCTACCCATGCTTGAGGTAGCAGTAATCTTGGAAGTATTGAGAGCTAGAAGGATTATTGATCATGACCTAGAATAATTTATGGAAATGCATAGCCTGATGTTGGAAACCAGTAGTTGTATATGATAGCAATGCTAGGAACGATGATTATGAGCTAGAGGAGATGAAAATTTTAGGATCTCACTTAGGAGATAATAATCGGATTCCATGAAATTCTAGTATGTGCTTGAGTGATACCATTATTGTACTATACGACTTGGAGAGATAAATAACGAAAAGAAGAAACTCGAGGAATAAATTTTTTAGGGAAAATTTGAGGAGAAGAGAAATTATACTTTAGGCAGGAAAAAAAAAATTCTTTTAAAGGAGTAGTGTGGTAAACAGAACAGGAGGATTTATTTTAAGGTTAAGTCTGGACGATGACCCCGTCCTAGCATGAGTTGATTGAGCCAATACCACGCGATACTAGATTGTCGACATAGTTGCATTTATATTTTTAGGCCACCAGGTTACCCTGAGTTGAGTTCAGGGAGCCCAGGAGTATGGTGCCCATCTACCTTAGGGGTAAACAATATAGGAGGTGAACCAGTGTACCACCAGGTTATATCAGAGTTGAGGATATTTTTCTAGAGGATCTTCTAGGCCTGCCACCTGACAGAGAGATGGAGTTTGTTAAAGAGTTGACTCCCAGAGCCGAGCCAGTTATTCTCTCGTCTTCAGACTAGCACCGATATAGTTGGTTGAGTTGAAGATCCATAGTAGAGGATCTCTTAGACAAGGGTTTCACTCGGGCTAGTGTTTCCCTATGGGAAGCAACTATCTTAATAGTGCCGAAGAAGGATGAGACAGTATACTTGTGTATCAATTACAGGGCATTAAGGGCTGTAACGAATAAAGAACAAGTACCCTATGCTGCGCATCGATGATTTATTTGATTAGCTTAGCAGCGCATATGCATTCTCGAAGATCGGTCTCAGATCAAGTTATCACCAGATCAAGGTACGGAGAGAGGACATTCCAAAGATGGCTCTTCGGACGAAGTATGGACACTATGAGTTTCTAGTCATGTTGTTTTAACCAAACGTGCTAGTAGTATTTATGAGTTTGAGGAACAATATTTTCCACCAGTACTTGGATAAGTTCTTGGTAGTAATTATCGATGATATCTTGGTGTATTCTAAGGGCCAGAAAGAGCTCAACATGAGATAGAGGCACTGGCTAGAGTTGATGATAGATTATGATATCGAGTTGCAGTGCCACCCTGGCAAGGCGAATGAAGTAGCAGATTCCTTAAGCAGGAAGCCCATGGCATATTTTTACGACTCATCGTCGGTTGTTAGAGGATCTTCAGGATTAAGATCGTATTGCCAGGCATGAAAGAACAGATGGCCAGCCTCGAGGTTCAGTCCACATTTATTAAGAGGATCAAAGCAGCCTTGCCTACAGATACGAGATTTAGACGACTGTGAGAAAGGACAGAGGCCGGCATGCAAACAGGACTCATGATTCATGAAGATGGAACATTGAGAAATAGAGATCGCCTATACGTTCCGAGTGGTGAGCTACGCCAAGAGTTGATGACCGAGGCTCATAGCCCGATTATTCTATTCATCCCGGGGGTACGAAGATGTACCAAAATTTGGGGCAACATTACTGGTGACATGGGATGAAAGGAGAGATTGCGGGATTCATGGCAAGATGCTTGGTATGTCAGCAAGACAAGGCTGAATAACAGAGAACTGCAGGACTATTACAGCTGCTTCCTATTTCCGAGTAAAAATGGGAACACGTTATCATGAACTTTGTCACAGGATTTCTGTAAAGCCCTAATAGGAAGGATACAGTTTGGGTTGTCGTAGACAGACTCACCAAGTCTGCATATTTTTTTCCCTTCAGAGTTGGACAGTCCACGGAGATATTAGCTGGCATGTATATGAGGCAGATAGCACGGTTACATGGAGTGACTGCCAGCATCGTATCGGATCGTGATCCCAGATTCATATCACATTTTTGGCAGAGTATGCAGGAGAGCCTAGGAACTCGTCTCAAATTCAGCACTACATATCATCCACAGACTGATGATCAGTCAGAGCGCACGATACAGATATTAGAGGATATGTTGAGAGCGTGCATGATTGATTTTGGAGGATCTTGGGAGGACCACCTACACTTGGCAGAATTCTCCTACAATAACAGTTACCAGGCTACCATACCGATGGCACCTTATGAGGCACTGTACATCAGAAAGTGTAGGTCACCAGTATATTGGAGTGACGTGGGAGAACGTCAGATATTTGGTCCAGAGTTGGTGACTCAGACAGTGGAGAAAGTCAAGCAGATTCAGAGCCACCTGCGTGCAGTACAGGACAAACAGAAACATTGGGCAAATGCGCACCGCAGGGCATTGGAGTTCAAGAAGGGTGACCATATATTTTTGAGGATATCGCCTACTCGTGGTACCATCAGATTCGGAGGCAGAGGCAAGCTGAGTCCTAGGTACATCGGACCTTTTGACATTTTTGAACGAGTTGGCGAAGTGGCTTACCGTCTCGCATTATCTCCATCATTAGAGGGAGTACATAACGTATTTTACGTATCGCAACTGAGAAGATATGTCGCAGACCCTAGCCACGTGCTTGATCATTCAGAGATTACAGTCGGGCCTATTCTGTCTTACGTAGAGCAGCCAGTTGAGATCCTCGATCGCAGCGAGAAGACTTTGAGAGGGCAGACAATTCGACTGGTCAGAGTGGCATGGAAGCACCATTCACCAGGCGAGTCTACTTGGGAGCGCGAGGATTCTATTCGGCAGCGATTCCCGTACTTATTTGAGGAGCAAGGTACGAATTTACGTACGACATTTGATTACTAGATTGTTTTAAAATTCTTTTAGATATTATCGAGCTTCATTTTAATTTCGGGGACGAAATTTTTCTAAGTTGGGAAGAATGTAAACTCCCTCGATTTATTCTGTAGATAGTTAGTGTGGATTTGAAAAATTGGTTTTTGGTAGCAGATGTCGAGGTTTAGAGTGGAGATAATTTATCTGGTATTTAAATTCTTTTAATTAAAACCCTTGGCGCGCCCTGTCATTCCTAAATTAATCAGAGCCCAATATCAGCCCATAAATTCCATCGGGCTATTGTACTTTTGACTTGACATGCCAAATTAGGCACTGGTCTTTTCTGTCTCTGAAAATCAATTTTTATTGTGCTCTAAATTAATTACGCAACTTTTCGAAAATCGTAATCCATATTTAATTTCGTGTCAGACACCTGTGTCGTTACCCTAAATTTTGGGATACCAACTTAACCCGTTGAGCCGGACCAACTAAAGGGGTCCAAGACTGACTCCAGGACCCCACCATTTTTGACCTTTGCGTCATTTCCAGATTTTGACCCCAAGTGACCCAATTAATTTAAATTCGTGGGACACTTTATTTCTATTTAAATCGGGGATACCAACTTTGTAAATTCCATTTTTAATCCTAAATTAATCACAATGCCTTTCTAATTAAACCCGTGCCTAACGCACAACACCCTCTCACCATAAAAATTACTAAACACAATTTTCTCCAAAATTTTTGTGTTATTTTATGTGTTCATGCAATTTCTCGAATTTAAGGGGCTAAGTTGCAAATAATAAAATTATGTGTCATCATCCTATTGGCCATGAACAATGGAGAGGTCCCAAAATGGGGTCCCATTCTCACCCATCCATTCACCCCTTCATGAAGAAATCCACTTTCCTTCAAGACAAATCTCCACCCTCCATTTTGAATAGGATGATCACCACCCTCCATCCCCTTCACAAACTCCTATAAAGCAACATCTCACCCCACCCTCAACACACACCACCTGCCCTAATCCTAAGAGAAAACTTCTCTCTCTCCTCCTCCACTTCTCTTTCCTTTCTTCTTATTCTTCTTCTTCCTTTCTTCTTACTTCTTCTTCTTCTTCTCAAACACTCTACTTCACCCCCTCCTTTTAAACTGAGATCCCTCCGGCCAAGCCCTTACTCCGGCCATCCCCGACGCTAAACCCTCGGCCACCTCCATATTTCTTCCTCCTCCTGCTGACCCGCTGTCCACCAGGCTCCAGCCACACCACCTGGAGTCGCTCCAGCCGGTCGAGCACACCATCCAGTCCGGCGGCTCCGGCTTATCCCCTATCCGATCATCGCTGTGCGTTCTCTCTCGACCGCACCCGACAGGGAAGTGCCCCGACTCCGGCGACATAGTTCGAGCAACCCGCATTGACTGTGCGTCCACCCCCGCTGCGGCTGCAGTCCGTCCCTCCGGCCGTGCGACACCCCGCTGTGTGCTTCCCTCCGGCCACCTCCCTATCCCCGTCCGACCACCAGTTTACCACCCCCATCACCACCAGTTTACCACCACAATCAACACCATTACCACCACCAGTTTTTACTACCACCATCGTCGCCACCACCCCCGGCCACCTTCTCCGACCGTACCCGGCACCATCGTCGTCAAGGTCGACTCTCCACCTATCTTCATTTTATTTCCAGATTTTTTTTGGTTAATTAGGATGGTGTTTGTATATATTTGCTATGCTAACTAGGGTTGTTGGATTACATATGTGGATGGCTAGTGTAAAGTGGTAACTAAAATATAAAGATGCGGTTATGTTAATGATGATTAAATATGAACATGGATGAGGTTATGTTAATGATGATTAAATATGAACATGGATGAGGTTATGTTAATGATGATTAAATATGTTTTAGAGTCTGTGTAGTATAGTGTAATACTTGAACTACGGGATTAAGGTTTATATTGGCTAAGGCTAATGATGATTAATGCGGATATAGATTTTAATGACTTGAGATGGGGTTAACATGTTTTAGGGTTTATTTAGTGTAGTGACCTTGTAACTTATGTTTTATGAAGTCGGATTTGGATGTGGTACTTGGATGGAAATTAGGGTTGGCTTCTATATAAATTATCGTAATTTAATTAAGATATGTACTCGAGGAGAATAGAGTTTTGACCTTGGAGCCAACTAATCAGGATGTATCGTACATGGTGGAAAAATGTTAGTTTATTTACGGAGAATTAAATCGAGGAGAGTGTACCGATGATTAGCCGATTTGACCATCGTACCGATAGTCAACTGTGGTCAACCCCCTACTGACTTGTCCCTGTGAGTCGAAGCTGAGACTGAGTTTTGGTGCAGATGTGTGTAGCACCCCTGTCTGTCATAAAATAGATTATTGATTCTGGTTTGTGATTCATCTCTAGGTACTGCGGGACCTGAGGACTTGGACGTGGTACCAGAATCCCGTCATCAGCAGCCGCACGTAGGCAAGTGTACCTTGTGTCACGACCCGCACCCGGTTTAGGGGCACGAGTGCGTGGGTACGTCCAGCCTACGTCGCAGCATCGGCGGTAGAACGCTGTCTAGGTCAAGTACTATCTAAATAATCTCACACTAGTATCCAACTCCATAAGGAGACACGGATAACACTATAAAGATGAACAACATACTCAATCACAATTACAGCACGATAAGAATTTGAAGAACAAAAGAGTACAACACAAGACTAATGATAAAACATTCATACCTGTAATCAGTAACAACCAATCTCCAAGTGTCAGAACAAGTCCACTAAGGTCACAGTCTGGAAAAATATTTTCCAGTCAGGAAGGAGCAAAGTACATCTCTAAATAGCAGTTCTATATAAATGACATAAACTATGTAGCAGTTCTAGATGGAAACATACCAGATGCATGTATAAGTACGAGAATGTACAATGAGAGAAATACTGGAAATACTGTAAGTAAATGCAGGAAAAGAAACATTATGTCCATGAGCAAGAACCTATGACTAAGTGTGTTGAGTACTAGCTTTAACATGTGATCGGCTTGGGAACTTGATCAGGCTGGTTACATGTGATTAGCTATGATTCATGGAAGGTCAGGCTAACCGTTGGTTAGCTATGATGCATGGAGAGGTCAGGCTAATCACACGTAACAGCTATGAGGCATGGAGATGGTCAGGCCGCACCCGACGTGAGATGTGGGGTGAGCTATGATGCATGGATAGTTGGGTATGATCACATATCTACACTAAAATACTCCCCAAACCCCCGACTGGTATAGTAGATCCAATCATGGTACGCTATGGCACAGGATTCCCTAGGAAGGTAGCAAATCTCCCCGGGAATCAGTGTCTGTACATGCACAAGATAACAAGGGAAAACAAGTCTTGTACAAGCTACACCATGAATAAGGAATAACATCTCATGACGAGATCCGTGTATACCAATCCGTGTAACCAACGTGTCAAGAACATGTATATTTACACTAGATACAGTGAACATAGGAGATATCATAAATTAGAAACTAATCAGAGAATGTACTCGCCTTGGGTCCTTAGCTGGTAAAACCAATGTCCTGTCCCAGAGTATCGTCTGGAGGAACCAACACTCCTATAAACATATCACAAGCAAAACCACATTTGCATCAGGTGCTACACTAACACATCACAAATACATGAACTCAGGGCTCTGCCAGGTATGGCACTAGTCAACTAGGGTCATCTAGTAGGTTTACCAATTAACCATATTATAATTCCCATCAACTACAATAGTAGATATATGTAAATATATATATACTTTAAAATAAGTAATACTTGTATACATACTAAAAAGAATTTAACCTAATATATGTATATATCTAAAATATATACCAATATAAATTACTAGCTATAGTTGTATATTTACCAAGATACGTACATTTATATATATTAACATATATCAAAATACGTACATATCGTATGTGTGCAAAGTACATTTTTATTAATAAAAATAAATAATTACCTACTCATATTTTAAATACATACATATACCAATACGAAAATATAAATCTACATTTACATATTTATGCCATAATACGGTTACATAAATATACAAATTTTCATAATCAAAACCCTTATATATAATAATAACTAAATTTACACATACTAAATAACTAATTTTATACATTAAAACAATAAACTAATTATGTGGTATTTACTAAACCAGTTACATGAATTTACTAAGTTAATTATGAGTTTGCTAGACTAATACATATTAATAAAATCAATTTATATAAATAACCAAATTACATATTAATATAAACTAATTATATTAATATATCCAAATTACATTAATTAACTAATTATATAAAATAACTAATCAGATATACTAATTTATGAATTAATTAACTAATTATGAATATAGTTACTGATAAAAATAATTAACTGATAAAAATAATTAACCGATTAATACTAACTAAGCTAATACATGAAATTACTAACTAATTACATTAATTTACTAGACTAATACATTAATTAAACTAATTATAAATCAATTAAACTAATTATTAATTAATTAAACTAATTAAATAAAATAACTAATTATAAATCAATTAACTTAACTAATTACATATGTATTAACTTAGCATTCGGTTGTAAACATTAGGTTGTAAACTTAGCATTTGGTTGTAAACATTAGGTTGTAAACTTAGCATTATTCATTAACTAATTACATAACAGAGAAAGGAAAGGGGGAAAAAGGGAAAGAGGGAGCTCATGAGGGGTTTCCTCCGGCGTCGGCGCGGGGTTCGCCGGGGCTGGTCGGCGGCAGCGTCGGCTTCAGCGGCAGGGGGTTCGAGAGCGGCGGTCTGTTCGAGACGGCGGGCGCTCCGCTCGAGGGGACGGCGGTCTGTTCGAGGGTCGGCGGCTTCGAGGAGACGGTCGGCTCGAGGACGGCTGCGTCTGGTCGGCCACGGCGAGCTCGACGACAGGCGCTCGACTCGGCGGCGGCCTGCTGGACTCGGCGGCGTCGACTCAGCGGCGGCGGCGGCTTCGTGGCTCGACGACGGGTCGTCGGATCTGTTCGGCGGCGGAAGGAGATCTTGGCCGCCGGCGGTGGCTGGATCTGCAGCGTTCGAGGGCTGCGGTGCTCGGTTCCAGCGGCGGTCACCGGCTCGGCGAGGCGGCGGCTGGCTGACCTAGGTTAGGGCTTAGGGTTCCGTGTGTCAGGGTTGATCGTGTCCGAGGCTGGACACGATGGGGTGCATTGTAGACGTGTTCGGTGTTGGACACGGGTTGAATGTACTGTGGTGTGGGGGTTGTGTCCGGGTGTGTCGGACACGGAAATCTGTTTGTAATATTGTAAATCTGGCCACAGAAAAGGAATGGATACGGTGGGACACCCGGGGTCGGACCCGAGGCCATCACGGCTGACACGGTGATGCTGGACACACGGACACGAGCACACAAAAATGGTGGTGGCTTTGGCTTTGGGAATTGTGAAGGCTAGCTAGGGTTTCTAGGGAGATGTGATGAGGGACTTAAATAGGGAGAGATGGTGTGGGATAAAGGGTTGCGGGTTGGCCCAATAATGAATGGCCCAGAATTAAATATAAAAGGGTTTCTCATGTGGGAAAAATGAGGGTATGGGCTAGTTAATAGGAACGGCAACTTGTAAAAATAAAAATAAAGATTATAATTTCAGAAAATGTTTTTAGGAAAGCTAGCTAATTTCCAATTTGCTACTAATTAATACATTTTGCAAAAATCTTAGAATGTATGACATTTATTTATTTACTATCCCAATAAATAAAATTTTATTTTATTTTATCAACTAGTCTTCAAATAAATATTTAGTTAAAACAATAATTTTTTTTTTTATGATTCAAGCCAATAAATATTTGAAACTAGAAATATATATATATTATTATTTATGTACTTATTTTATAAGAAAGCGACACTTATGAAAAATGATTTTTATACAAGATTATAAATTACCTTCTACAATCAAACATCGTTCAAAACCAAATTAAAATTTCAAGGAGAAATATTTTATAAACTTGATATTTTAAAATAAATTAAAATCTAATTATTTTGGAAATTGGAAATCGGAGGTTACAAGTCTATCCACCTTAGAAAAATTTCGTCCTCGAAATTTTAGGGATGACTAGGATAGAAATTTTTGTTTTTTTTTCCATAATGATGAATATATCATTGAAGAAATATTTCTATAAGGAGAATATTTACCAAACAGAAGAAAACATGAAGAAAAGAAAATATGGTTTAAGACAGGAATAACTTGAAGGAATCATGGCTCGGCCTTGAATCCTCTAGAAAGTGTAGGTTTTGGGAAGTAGACGCGATCACAAAAACAGATAATTGGAATAATGTACGTTACCTTTTCAAAGTAACTAAACCAAGGAAGACCCAGTATAATGAATGATATAGACATGAAAGTTATAGCTAATTCGAAAGATACGATCGACAATTTGATTTAAGAAACTTAAATACATCCTTCAGAATGTAATCAAGAGACATCTAATCGCCTTTCTTGATTTCTAGGAAAAAGAGTAGTCTTTACTACCTTCTGAAAATAATCCTTCCTTTTTATCCTCGTTCATTTTACTTTTCTCAATCTTGTGATTCATCATTAACTAATATCTATAAAAGTTTCAAATTCCACAAACTTTATTAGATTAGATCTTAGAATTTCTGAATCAAAATTTATTACATGTCCAAAATCCTTATCATCAAATTCGAGTTTATTTATCTTAACATCAACTATACCTCGATTATTTTCTTCGATTTCAAATGTTACTGTCATGGTCAAGATTTTAATTTAAATCACAACCTCAATATACCATGATCTTACCTTACGACCTTCAATTATATGATCCCATAATCAATTATATTATAATCTTCTTTACCATGAGCTTCATTTCATTCCATATTTCTTTATCCGTATGTATAATGTTTCTGAATTTTGAACTAATAAATTTTTTTTTTCATCCTCTGAATTTATTATCCCAATGTAAAAAAATTTTACTACTCAAATCCTCAATATTTTAATTGAATTCCAGTCGTATCATAATCTCCTCAAATTTTGAGTAAATAACGAAATACAAAATTTACTATCCAATCCTTTTTAATTGAAATCCAATCAATGCATATTTATAAAAAATCGTATCCCAAAATTTAAATTTTAAACACAATCCATCAATCACCCTACTCCTCTAACTCAATTTTAATTGATGCTCATTCAAAATCTAATCCTATCCCGAGAATTTAATTTGACACTATTCCATTTACGATTTTATTTCATGCTTTTCTTTTTCCTCAAATACTCAACGATGCGATGCTTCCAGTATCTTCAATGCAACATTCATACTATATAAAATTTCTATCTTGCAATCAAATAGATAAAATGATAATCTCTCAAATTTTTAATAATCAATTCAATCATATCAAGACCTCCTTAAAATTAATAAATCCTCAAATTTTTGGCTCTCTGAATTTCTTAATTCTCCCTTTAAGTTAATGTTTGTCCTCGAATTTCAATCATACCTCGATTTTCATAAAATTAATGATCCATCAACTCCGTTATAACAACCCCTAAATTCTTTATTTAATTTAATGCTCATCCACAAATTTAATCCTCTTGTCTCTTTTTGTCAGTCATAACCTCGTCATAGATCTTTGCTATGGTCAAAACCCAATGATCATGGTTTAAGAAAACTCTACCTACAGCCATGCAATTTAAGAAAATGTATAGGTCATGTGTCTTGTCATGGTATTTCAGTCTCTGTTAGGGGGTACTACTAGTTATATTTTAACAAGAAAATCATAAATACGAACTACAGCACTTAGGGAAATCAATCAATCAAGAGACGGGAATATTAGAAAAAGAACCTGCTAACATATTACTTGTAGTATCTACTATCTCTAACAAACACTTAACTCTAGCACATTCACTACTAATTCCTATTCATGTACACTGGTTCCCATATCAACTACTCATATATTAATATTCATATCTCTCATCTACAAAAATTAATCCTCAAAAATAATCGTCAAGGTTTAACTTCCCGATCAACTTAAAATAAAATGCATATACCTCCTCAGAATCAGATACTTCACATCGAAATAAAATTTAATCACTTCTAAAATCTTTGTAGCCTTAACTATGTTTATTGAATCAAATTTAAATCCTTAATATTTTAACAACATAAAATCTCAACTCCTTAAAAATTCTGAAAATTTAAAATTCATTTCCACCTTTTAATTTATAACTCCTCAATGTACATATTAGTGCTCACGGTCTCTGATACTCAAGGTGCACTCAATGCATCTAGTGTCTATAATTGTGTACTAAATTGTACTGCCCGAATCACTTGCACTATTACCTCCAATGATCAAAGTTACCATCAACTGTGTTTTCTTTCATAATTTCAATTTATGTCAACTGGTATATCATCTAATTATCATCACACCGAGTGCTTACTGTTACTAGCACCATTTTCAATAATCCTTGATATAGAATCATCGGCACTCTTGGTATTATATCACTAGCTGCATTAATGGATTATCTCATCAAGCTCTTTAGACTCATGATCACCTGTATCCTCTATAACACTCATGTTTCTTTACTCTCATGGGTATGTGTATGGTTCCTCATCTCGATGGTTGTATATGTATTTCCTTCAATCCTTTAAAGCCTATTAAACTAATCCGTGATACGCTTCATAACTTCCATTACTAATCCTGATATTTCTCTACTTATGACATCTCATTAACCCTTTATACATATACATTTCTTTACCTTTAACATTTCCGATATCAATCATCCAATTGGACATCATGCTCCATAAATCCTTAACACAATTCCCGGATACTTAATCGTTTACATAGATCACTCAATTACATAATCATGATTATCCAGGACGGGTAATTGGCTCTGATACTAACTCTGAGAACTATTACTGATACTCTATACTCTCCTTAACTCTCAGTCTCTAATGACACTACTCCTAGAATCATTGGTACAAGGTACTATACTAAGGGCTAACTCTAGATTAAAGCCTACTGCTCACATGTCCAACTAAGAAACACTTACAACTCACTAGCAACACAGTCAATACTAATACAAGACACAACAAAATTACAAGCCACTAATTATCATACTTAACAAGAAATCCTCAAGGAATAGGAGCTCAAGACTGAATTGAGGACAGAAGGTATCTTTACTGCTAGTAAAGAAAGAAGCGGTGGAACAAAGTCTTGGAATAACAGAAATAGATAAGTCTTGAGATGATATTTTAAGAACCAATTTAGGATACAACCTGATAATCATACACGTCTGTCTGAAATCATGACACTCAGAATCCTCGCCACGCCAGTAAGCATAGATGCGATAAACGATAGGTTTCGTAACTAAGGTATGCACTCTATAATCATGTCGTCTAGAATCTTCGCCACGCCAACCGGTATGGCTGCGAAAGACTCTAAGCTTCATAACTATAGTATGTACATCCAAGTCAGGTTCCAACGTTCTCGTCACCACAGCTAATATGGCTGCGATAAATTCTAGGTTCCATAACCAAAGTAGACGTTTTACCTTCCTCACTGTCCTCATCAATATATGTCATCAGATGATACCATAAATCCTAGTCCGTAAAAATTCATCTCAATTTGAAATCAACTCAACAACGATACCAGGAATTAAAGTTAACAACTGGTCAACAAGAATCAAACTCAACAATGATACCAAGATTTTAATTTAAAAACTGCTCAACAAGAATCAAGTTCAGTAACAACAAGCGAGAGCGGGCGGAAACAAGGAAAAGTTAAATTGGAAATTTTAACAAGATTCTCAAGGGGTCGTCCCAGGAATCTCTCAAGAGTTTGTGATTGAGTATCCTCTCTCATCCTAGTATCCTATGTCCTATATTCTATAGCAGGTACGCAGTAGTACAACTAAGACGTCGCACTACCACGACATCGCACAGCTCGCGAAGTCTGACCTGCGTGGGCCACCACTAAAAATGTGTCACGACCCGCACCCGGTTTAGGGGCACGAGTGCGTGGGTACGTCCAGCCTACGCCGCAGCATCGGCGGTAGAACGCTGTCTAGGTCAAGTACTATCTAAATAATCTCACACTAGTATCCAACTCCATAAGGAGACACGGATAACACTATAAAGATGAACAACATACTCAATCACAATTACAGCACGATAAGAATTTGAAGAACAAAAGAGTACAACACAAGACTAATGATAAAACAATCATACCTGTAATCAGTAACAACCAATCTCCAAGTGTCAGAACAAGTCCACTAAGGTCACAGTCTGGAAAATATTTTCCAGTCAGGAAGGAGCAAAGTACATCTCTAAATAGCAGTTCTATATAAATGACATAAACTATGTAGCAGTTCTAGATGGAAACATACCAGATGCATGTATAAGTACGAGAATGTACAATGAGAGAAATACTGGAAATACTGTAAGTAAATGCAGGAAAAGAAACATTATGTCCATGAGCAAGAACCTATGACTAAGTGTGTTGAGTACTAGCTTTAACATGTGATCGGCTTGGGAACTTGATCAGGCTGGTTACATGTGATTAGCTATGATTCATGGAAGGTCAGGCTAACCGTTGGTTAGCTATGATGCATGGAGAGGTCAGGCTAATCACACGTAACAGCTATGAGGCATGGAGATGGTCAGGCCGCACCCGACGTGAGATGTGGGGTGAGCTATGATGCATGGATAGTTGGGTATGATCACATATCTACACTAAAATACTCCCCAAACCCCCGACTGGTATAGTAGATCCAATCATGGTACGCTATGGCACAGGATTCCCTAAGAAGGTAGCAAATCTCCCCGGGAATCTGTGTCTGTACATGCACAAGATAACAAGGGAAAACAAGTCTTGTACAAGCTACACCATGAATAAGGTATAACATCTCATGACAAGATCCGTGTATACCAATCCGTGTAACCAACGTGTCAAGAACATGTATATTTATACTAGATACAGTAAACATAGGAGATATCATAAATTAGAAACTAATCAGAGAATGTACTCGCCTTGGGTCCTTAGCTGGTAAAACCAATGTCCTGTCCCAGAGTATCGTCTGGAGGAACCAACAGTCCTATAAACATATCACAAGCAAAACCATATTTGCATCAGGTGCTACACTAACACATCACAAATACATGAACTCAGGGCTCTGCCAGGTATGGCACTAGTCAACTAGGGTCATCTAGTAGGTTTACCAATTAACCATATTATAATTCCCATCAACTACAATAGTAGATATATGTAAATATATATATACTTTAAAATAAGTAATACTTGTATACATACTAAAAAGAATTTAACCTAATATATGTATATATCTAAAATATATACCAATATAAATTACTAGCTATAGTTGTATATTTACCAAGATACGTACATTTATATATATTAACATATATCAAAATACGTACATATCGTATGTATGCAAAGTACATTTTTATTAATAAAAATAAATAATTACCTACTCATATTTTAAATACATACATATACCAATACGAAAATATAAATCTACATTTACATATTTATGCCATAATACGGTTACATAAATATACAAATTTTCATAATCAAAACCCTTATATATAATAATAACTAAATTTACACATACTAAATAACTAATTTTATACATTAAAACAATAAACTAATTATGTGGTATTTACTAAACCAGTTACATGAATTTACTAAGTTAATTATGAGTTTGCTAGACTAATACATATTAATAAAATCAATTTATATAAATAACCAAATTACATATTAATATAAACTAATTATATTAATATATCCAAATTACATTAATTAACTAATTATATAAAATAACTAATCAGATATACTAATTTATGAATTAATTAACTAATTATGAATATAGTTACTGATAAAAATAATTAACTGATAAAAATAATTAACCGATTAATACTAACTAAGCTAATACATGAAATTACTAACTAATTACATTAATTTACTAGACTAATACATTAATTAAACTAATTATAAATCAAATAAACTAATTATTAATTAATTAAACTAATTAAATAAAATAACTAATTATAAATCAATTAACTTAACTAATTACATATGTATTAACTTAGCATTCGGTTGTAAACATTAGGTTGTAAACTTAGCATTTGGTTGTAAAGATTAGGTTGTAAACTTAGCATTATTCATTAACTAATTACATAACAGAGAAAGGAAAGGGGGAAAAAGGGAAAGAGGGAGCTCACGAGGGGTTTCCTCCGGCGTCGGCGCGGGGTTCGCCGGGGCTGGTCGGCGGCAGCGTCGGCTTCAGCGGCAGGGGGCTCGAGAGCGGCGGTCTGTTCGAGACGGCGGGCGCTCCGCTCGAGGGGACGGCGGTCTGTTCGAGGGTCGGCGGCTTCGAGGAGACGGTCGGCTCGAGGACGGCTGCGTCTGGTCGGCCACGGCGAGCTCGACGACAGGCGCTCGACTCGGCGGCGGCCTGCTGGACTCGGCGGCGTCGACTCAGCGGCGGCGGCGGCTTCGTGGCTCGACGACGGGTCGTCGGATCTGTTCGGCGGCGGAAGGAGATCTTGGCCGCCGGCGGTGGCTGGATCTGCAGCGTTCGAGGGCTGCGGTGCTCGGTTCCAGCGGCGGTCACCGGCTCGGCGAGGCGGCGGCTGGCTGACCTAGGTTAGGGCTTAGGGTTCCGTGTGTCAGGGTTGATCGTGTCCGAGGCTGGACACGATGGGGTGCACTGTAGACGTGTCCGGTGTTGGACACGGGTTGAATGTACTGTGGTGTGGGGGTTGTGTCCGGGTGTGTCGGACACGGAAATCTGTTTGTAATATTATAAATCTGGCCACAGAAAAGGAATGGATACGGTGGGACACCCGGGGTCGGACCCGAGGCCATCACGGCTGACACGGTAATGCTGGACACACGGACACGAGCACACAAAAATGGTGGTGGCTTTGGCTTTGGGAATTGTGAAGGCTAGCTAGGGTTTCTAGGGAGATGTGATGAGGGACTTAAATAGGGAGAGATGGTGTGGGATAAAGGGTTGCGGGTTGGCCCAATAATGAATGGCCCAGAATTAAATATAAAAGGGTTTCTCATGTGGGAAAAATGAGGGTGTGGGCTAGTTAATAGGAACGACAACTTGTAAAAATAAAAATAAAGATTATAATTTCAGAAAATGTTTTTAGGAAAGCTAGCTAATTTCCAATTTGCTACTAATTAATACATTTTGCAAAAATCTTAGAATGTATGACATTTATTTATTTACTATCCCAATAAATAAAAATTTATTTTATTTTATCAACTAGTCTTCAAATAAATATTTAGTTAAAACAATAATTTTTTTTTTATGATTCAAGCCAATAAATATTTGAAACTAGAAATATATATATATTATTATTTATGTACTTATTTTATAAGAAAGCGACACTTATGAAAAATGATTTTTATACAAGATTATAAATTACCTTCTACAATCAAACATCGTTCAAAACCAAATTAAAATTTCAAGGAGAAATATTTTATAAACTTGATATTTTAAAATAAATTAAAATCTAATTATTTTGGAAATTGGAAATCGGAGGTTACACCTTGCCACCCTGTATTTTAGTTTACAGATATTTTTGTTCTTTATGTACTTCATGCGCATATTTATGTTGACGTTCGATACTCCGCGTTCGGTTCACAACCGGGTGTTGACATTCGACGTAACATCTTAGAATAATTACTAGACGCTTCACAGCACCTCGATGCATGTACCTGAGTACATCGATACCCCAGGATACACATATACACCGTGATCGTGCCAGATTCCTATTTCCTGATATTGACATCATGACCGGAGACTGGGATGACCTTAGGGTCGCGTCTGTTGAGTTATTTCTGTGTGTCGAGACTGTAGTTAGAGGTTCAGGTTCAGCGCACAATCGTTGACCGCTTGGGAAGAGAAAGACAGTTACTAGACGTTTGGGCTACTCTGCACGCGCTTATATATATATATTTAGTGATCCTGTATTATAGTGTAGTGGTAACACCCGTGTGTCTCTGTGCTCGGAGCTACAGTACGACCCGTGTGTCTCTGTGTTCGGAGCTACGGTTTTATTTTGGATAGCCCACGCGTCGAACTTTGTCTTTAAACTATGTCACACTAGTTTGGTTATGATAGAGTACCCTGTCGTGCACTTGTACTTTCTGTTACTTGGCTTGTTGTATTTCTGTACCTTGTTACGTCCCTCTGAGGACCTGGTTCCCTGCCAGTTTTGCAGCATAGGTGATTATGGAGCATTTGGAGTTGCTGTTGGAGTTACATATCCTGCGGGCATGGTACCAGGTACTCACATCATATCTACCGGTATTATGGTTATTTTACATTGATTATTCATCTGCTGTTCTAGCCTAGTTTTTATAGACTCATACTTCTTCTCGAGTCTATTCTAGTTAGTGTGTTATTGGGCGGCCGACTCTAGCACATATAGCTCTTTCTTGTATATTGTTGTACATTGTGGATTGAGACATAGATGTTTACATTTACAGAATATCTAGATAGTGCCCTTTATATTACAGCTTATACGTATTCGAGTCAGACCAGAGTCTGGTCGAATGTGTAGCTGACGTGTCACGTATTCCTGGTCCTACGTATTTTAGGACTGGGGGGTGACAAGACTCTTTTGTTATCCCGATATCCTTGATTAACTCAAATATTTCTAAGACGATCGATATACCACTTGAGGTTCTAGCTATACTCTATGAATCTTTAAATCGCTTATTCGTTCCTGAGCTATCACAAACATCACTCAGGAATCGAGTTATCCAATTAATCCTCAATCGTGTTCGCATTAATCCATCCAACTCGTTCCTTAAAACTCCTACATGATCCCTATGCGTTGCCTCGATAATCTTAATCTCGTATATACCCCTATCGATTGGCCTCCATACAAACTATATTTTGAGTCAACTTATCGATCTGAATAACCATCCAAACTATATCACGAAACACAGGCACAACTCCCTAGATTCGCCTTAGCGATAGGCCATAATATTTCTATCGATAACCATTCTAAGTCTGACTTATATTATCCGAATGATATCCCAATATCTCCCGCAACTCACTAGTACCAAGGGTCTACTCAACACAACTTAGCCGAAAGGCTATGTGTATAGCTATCCGTCCAAACTATATTCTATCTCGCCCACTAACCCGCTTGGAAATTATGTATAGGTATTCGAGTTCACACATAGTTTGCAAATTTTAGCATGAGTCTATTCTCATAAGGTCTAACCCGCTTAGAAATTTTAGCCGAAAGGAACCAGGACCGTCACATTACTATCCCATTCAAAAAATTATATCATTCACATGCACTTTCAAAAATATTTAGACTAATTATATGGAACATCCCGATGGAACAACGAGAGATAGAATTTTCTATATAACCCACGAACAAGCTTTCGAAACTGAGAGAATCGATAAGAAGTCCAAGGACGTAAAGCCATGCTCTGATATCAATATGTCATGCCCCGATCTCCCATAGGATTGGTCGTCCCCGCTAGGCACGAATCACTGTGCCAACGCTCCCACAGGACGATCGTTCCTATCAGGACGTGATGTCGCGCGAGTACAAGCTGCCCTTGTGCAAGGCCATGATCCGAATAGGCAATAAAATAACTAAGCCACAGAGTCGTAAAGATACTCCGAATGCAGCAAAATAATAACCGAACAGGCACTTGATAACAAGTTCACAGAATCGTCATAGCGGAAGCATTGAAGAAACATATGTATAAAATAATAATAAACTCTTTATTGATAAACAAGAATTATTACAAGCGGTGCTAGGCCAAGATTACAAGTTGCTCAATCCCTTTCTCTCTCTCAAACATATAAAGGTGTGCCAAGCGGCTTACAACTTGGGATGATATATAGACGATGTTCCAATATTATATCCTGTATATTTGCTTCAGCTTCGGACGCAACACTTCAAAGCTCCAGAGCAAACTCTATGCCTTAGCACGCACGAGAGGATACTCCACACCGAACGAGGTTCTCCCTCACCCTACAAGCAATCTGGTGGGTTATCAGTACATAAATACACTAGTCGGGAGGCTTCTCGCCCGCTCGACAGATCCAAATATATTATATTAGTTCCGTGCACCAACTATTACGTTGTCTTTCTAGTCTTACCTTAGGAATAATTTTATGGCATAAGATACAAAGCCTAACTCATGTGGCATTGTGTCGGGCGATATACGAGAAATATGGCAATACTTACCGACTTACCATTTGTCCTTTCCTGTCCAAGTATAAAACTAAGTTAAACCAAGCATGAATATATATATATATATATATATATATGTATATATATATATATATATAAGAAAATCCAAGGATCGCATAACGAACACATGTATGCTACGAGCGTGTTTCTAAATTATGTGCATGATATACACAAATTATGATACTCATATTAATTTGTGACTCAGGTTGTTCAAATGGATTATACTCAAGCCGTTTAGATTACTCAGATATCTTATAATCATATTATTCAGGCATGTTATACTTGTTCAGGCATGTTATACTCAGATTATTCAAATATGTTGAAAGCTTCAGAATATTTGGTTTAATTAACGATCTGCACGTAGAGTGTATCACACATATGTTACTTGTCATAAGTCCATACGAGCCCATACGCGGGTTGTCGCCACATATGCAATATACTTAATGATACATATTTGGTCTTATGACCTGACGAGCTACCATGGACAAATTATAGTCTAGGCATGGGAATGGGATGCAACGCAGGTAGCGAGCCCCGCTACAAGCCTTCCTGTCCGAAGTAAACAACTATCAACACCAATCTAGACCGGTTCGGATCGGCCCCGGTGCGACCAATGTACCGTCCGCAAGAACCATAAGCCTGTGCACAGGTTGTCCTTGACCATTGACATCAACACTAAGCTTTTATTATATAAAATATTTTAAGGCCTTGAATGAAAATAACTACTCGACACTGTGTGAATGCATATACTCGTTCAAAAATACCATGATGTGGTGCCTTCTATTCAATTCACAGTTATGCTTTTGTTTTACCACTTATTGTAGCTCCCATTTAGGGAGTAGCCTTGGCGACCCAACCCAAAGACTTTCCAGGTTTCTATTACTTGGCTCAAAAATGATAATTTTGATAGTCTTCCTGCCTTATATAAGTGAACCCTGATCTGAGTTATGCTTCTACATTGAGGTAATATCTATGTGACGAGCATTTCAAGACATATAAAGCAATATACTTGAAGGAACATATAAGGAACAAAAGTAACGCTACGAGAGTGAGGTTATAAGAACTGTAAAGTGAGCATACTACTTCGTTCAACTTATCTACTTTTATGTTCTATGCAAAGAGAAATAAAATTGGATTATTCCCTTAGCTTGTTGTGTGGTATTCTTTATTAGCATGCGAGGGGTGATTCGCCTACTGACTAGCATGTATCGTCCGTATTTTAAAGTATGCAGGCTAAGCAAAGACATGTTAATCGTAGCCATCCACCTTAGTGATATTGTACCTCGGCCGAGCGATACTCCGAGTGCGTCTTTGAAAGTCTATGTTTGAACTCCTGAAGGGCCAAGTCTGAATCCTTTGCCTCAAGCTAGTCTTCTCGCAAAGTGAGGCAGGTCGGGTTGTCGCTTTTGTGTTGTTTGAATCAGCTATCTGCATTAATGCGGAATGGGTCGTTACAACTATCAGAAAAATCAGTACATATTAGCTTAACTCAATGCGCCGATCTATTATCAGGAATATCAGTACAAGTATGTTGTCGAGAGTTCAAGATTAACAGTGTCAATATAATCTATGTTCAAGAAATTCTAGGTTCTGTCAGTTTGTCACAAATTGGGTTATAAGCAATTTAGAGAAAGTTTGCATTCCTAACAATTAAACATACTAGGCTAAACAATGGAAATAGTTAAGCCATAAGAGAGAATATTATAAGAAGTTAAGCTACTACAAGTATCATTGGTGCAACGGATAAGTTGGCTGCATGGAATAAGCTGGTTGCTTGCAAAAGTTGGCCACATCCAGCACATTGGTCGCATAAAAGATGTAAATTCCACTCCTCATGACAAGGTGAGTGACAGACAATAAATGCAAAATTAGGAAAGTGAATGATGTGACTGGCCGTGTCAGATAAGTGACTGGAGAAGAAAGAAAGTCAGAAAGAAAAGACAAAATCATGGAAAGTCATGCCAAGGTAGTGCTGAGTCATACGCTCGAAGGAAATTGGATCGCATAGCTCCAGGATTTATGGACGACTCAGCCACATGCTCCTCTTAGCCGCATACACACAAGGCCGTATAAAATCCTTTAAACTTAGAGAACTTTCATTCGTTCAATTTCTATGCATTTGGCTAAAGGGCGCAAATGCAGATTCAGCCAGACGTCCAATAAGATGGTCGCATGCTGACTTAGAGCGAGAAGTCCAAGTCGCATGTCAAGCGGGATGCATAAAAATCCTTCGTCCGAGAACAACAAGTTTCTGCCATAGAAAAGTTCCAAGTCTGAAAACTTATTTTCGCCATAAAATCCTTATTTCAAGTCTGAATCCAGCAAAGTAAAGTTTAAAATCGCATAAAATCAAGTGCTTAACAACATAGAACTACTAATTTTTGAAAATATCAAGTTTTAAGAGATCAAAAACATGTAAACTCATGTAAGCTCCAAACTTGAAACTTAGATCTACTCCAACCAAGGCATCAAAACCAAAAATAATAAGAAGTAAACATGAAGCGTTGTTATAAATGACAATATAGACTAATAAAATACAATAGTGGCTAAAAGTGTAAGTTCTTTCTTATTGGCAAGATGTACTTTCCTAAACCTACTACTAAGCTACTACTACTACTATTACCACCAAAGGGAATGGGGAGACCGGCCTCGGGATGCTCTCGGCTAGGGAGAGGAGAGGGAAGAGGAAGAAGAAAACGAAAAAAGAGAAGGAAAGGAAGAAGAATGAGGAGGATAGAGAGAAAGGGAAGGATATATATAGCAAGGGAGAGTCACCAAGCACAAATCTAGAAATTAAATAAAAGCAGCTTAAAAAATTCATAAATTATATTGGAAGCCATTATACAGTTATAACACACATATACTAGATAAAATATAATAACACAAAGGTAGTGAGACGGGTCTCACAACTCTCACCTCAGAAAATTTTGTCCTCGAAATTTTAACAAGTCATCGGGTATAACAAGGAATCTCTAAAGATCAGGCCGGTAAAAAAATAAGCAAGACCATACAAATATCAATCATATATTATGGACTACCTAGAACAAGACAACCATGTACAAGACAAGATTAATGTACGAGATATACGAACAAATATACCTTACGAGTCAAACAAATACGGGTATCTAGCTCGAATATCATCCTCACGCTCCCAAGTTGAACCATCTGGTGAGTGATGCCCCCAACCAACTCGGACTAAAAGAATGGCCCAGTTCTTGAGAATCTTCTCTCTCCGGTCCAAAATGGATACATCTCTTTCCTCATACAAAAGGTCGGCACCAACACCCAATTATGAATGATCCAGGACATGACTAGTATCCAGAATATATCATCGTAACTGGGATACATAATATATATTATGTATCTCACAAAGCGAAGCAAAAAAGCAAGACGATCAAAAAATCTCCTACTCGTTCAAGAATATCGAACAGACCTATGTACCGAGTACTAAGCTTTCCCCATATACTGAATCTGATGATACCTCATATAGGAGAAATTTATAGGAATACATGGTCGCCGACAGAAAACTTAATAGGTCGCTGTTGTGAATCGCCCCAACAATGCTAATGATATTGGGCTACCTTGATATACTTTCGGACTTGCTTAACTACTTCAACTGTCTGAGCTATCATTTTGAGACCAAGCAACTGCCTCTCGCCAATATTACCCTAAGCTAGAGGGTATCTGCACTTTCGGCCATTTAGTGCCTCGAACGGTGCTATATAGATACTTGCTTGGAAACTTTTATTGTAAGAAAATTCAACCAAGGGCAAATGATCCTCCCATGAACCACTAAAGTCAAGGGTATATGAATGAAGCATATCTTCTATAGTCTGGATGGTATGCTCTGACTGACCATCTGTTTGCGGGTGGTAGGTTGTACTGAACTTTAGACGGGTACCTAAGTGTCACGACCCGCACCCGGAATTGGGGCACGAGTACGCGGGTACGTCCAGCCTACGCCGCAGCATCGGCGGTAGAACGCTGTCTAGGTCATGATTCTATCTAAGCAATCTCACACAAGCATCCAATCTCCATAAGGAGGCATGGATGACGCAATATAAATGAACAACATACTCAATCACATAACTACAGTACGATAAGATATCGAACAACAAAATTAAAATACAATACAAGTCTAAATATAAAATAATCTAACTCAACAAATATTTAAGTCTCAACAAGAATGCCGGAGACAAATTTAGTACCAAATGATCTACTAAAAGAACTAACTAGATAACTAGTGATTCCGGCTAGACCTCCCGAATTCACAACTGAACTACCAAGTCCAAGTCTGCAGCTACTCACCATATGGTCCATAAAGTGTCGGATACCGGTCCTCTAAGGCATAGTCTAAAAAAATATTTCCAGTCAAGAAGGAGCAAAGTACAATCTCAAATAACAATTCTATTTAATTGATAAGGACTATAAAGCAATAAACAGATGATGCTATATACTGAGAGAAGAGAGTGAACAAATGCAATGGCAAAATAAGAGACAGACAATGTAAAGAGACATACAATATAAAGAGACAGGCAATATAAGCAATATGCTACAGTCAGTGCATGTATGAACTGAAGAGAACAAGGTACAATATCATATACGGGTGATGTAGTATATGATCTAAAATAGAGAACTGCAACCATTCTAAGTGTTTGAAATAGTAGTTTCAAAATGTGATCGGCTTGGGAACATGTATGATAACTATATGGCCTAGCTAATCATACGTGAGGCGTATGATTAACACCAATAATTTAAACTTGTACGATAGGTTTTTGATCACATCTCTCACTAGCAATTTCCCCCACCCCCAACTAGTATTGTGGATCCAATCATGACACGTCACGATACACGATCAATGTCCAATATGTCATGTACGATGTCTAATATTAATGTCAATATCAATGTTGTATACAATGTCAATATGATAACCAATGTAACATCTCATGACTAAAGATCCAATCTATATACTAGTTCGTGTAGCACAGTGTCAAGGATCAGATGTAACATTTCTAGATACTGGAATTATAGAAATTATCAACAATTGGAAATTATCAGAGAATGTACTTGCCTTGGGTCCTTAGCTGGTAATACCAATGTCCTATTTCAGAGTATCGCCTGGATAAACCAACAGTCCTATAGACATATCACAAATATAACATTTGTATCATATGCTACACTAACACACAATCAAAATACACTAGCCTCATGGCTATGCCAGGTATGGCACTAATCAACTAGGGTCAAGTGCGTCAAGTTGTACGGGCGTCGCGTCTGTGATTGCTGGGCAAGACAGACGATCAAAATGGTACGGGACTTGCCAATACGTCAGTGTACGCATGGCAGTCAACAAACATTTATAGGGTTACAGGTCAAAGTAAAGACGGGGTATCCGTATTTACACTTGGGTCGCCTACAATATATATATATGCATATTACAAATAATTAAATTAATACATATTTATGGGTATACCAATAATATATACAAATATGTATAATTGTATATATACTAAATTTTATATATATATATATATATATATATATATATATATATATATATATATATATCAATATGTTAAAAATATATATGCCACATTTAGATATATGCCAAAATACGTTTTATCAACATATACTATATACATATATATACACATTTATATACCAAATAATACTTATACTATATATGTATACAAGTACATATATATATATATATACCAATACAATATATATATATATATATATATATATATATATATATATGTATATGTATATACATATACCAAAACAATATATATATATATAT
>JAYESA010000019.1:90114594-90270037 GCA_036927795.1 Iris macrosiphon | reverse complement strand
GAGCGGCGGCTGATCTGCTCGTCTCGTCGGCCACAGGTGCTCGACGCCGAGGGGGAGATCCCAGTCGCCGACGGCGAATCTGATCTAGGTTAGGGTTTGGATCTGCTGTGTCGGGATGGATCGTGTCCGAGGCTGGACACGATGGTGGTGTTATGGTATTGGGGTGGACGTGTCCGGGTGTTGGACACAGAAATGATGTACTGTGTTGTGGGGTTGTGTCCAGATGGTGTCGGACACAAGAATATGGTTGTAATGTTGTAATCGGACACAGAAAATGAATGGATACGGTGGGACACCCGGGGTCGGACCCGAGGCCAACACGACTGACACGGTGATGCTGGACACACGGACACGAGCACACAAAATGGTGGTGGCTTGTTGGCTTGTGGGGATTTGTGAGGGCTAGCTAGGGTTTCTTGGGAAGGGTGATGAGAGAGTTAAATAGGGAAAGAGGGTGTGGGATGAAGGGTGCGGATTGGCCCAATAATGAATGGTCCAGATCATATATATATATAAATGGGTTTTTCATGTGGGAAAAATGAGGGTGTGAATGGGAGACGGTAAACTGGTAAATTTAATAGAAAAATATAATTTAAGAAAAATGTTTTAAGGGCTTCCAAGGCTAACTGATTCCAAATGCTACTAATTAAATCCCTATTTCAAAACCCTAGAAATTATGTAATTTACTTATTTACTAATCCAATGGATATTAAAAATTTATTATGAAAACAACTAGTCTTTCAATAATTTTACTAAACAAAAAGTTTATGATTTCAAGCCAATAAATATTCGAAGCCAGAGTATTATATATAATATCATTTATTTATTTATTCTATAATAAATCGATATTTAGAAAAAATGATTTTTATACAAGATTATAAATTACCTTCTAAAACCAAACATTGTTCAAAATCTAATACTAGAATTTTAAGGTAAATATTTTATAAATCTGATATTTAAAATAAAATAAAAATCTAATTATTTCGGAAATTAGAAATCGGAGGTTACAGTCTCCCCGCCTGAGACCTGCTCTGCTCCACCGCAGCCACCTCTGCCTCCCCAGAACCCCGATCGAGAAACCCCCAGGCGCTGCTCTTCTCCCCTCCGCCTCGACGAAGCGCCGCCCGGAGCCGACCTCGCCGCCTGATCTCCGTCGCCTCCAACAGCGCCTCAGCCGAGCCGCCTCCCTCAGCTCCGGCCAACCCCAGCGAAGTTTTCGGCGATTGAAGCCCTAACCCTAGCCGTGTCCCATTGTACGTGTCGTGTCGCTTTGCCTCACGGACACGAGAAACCCCGTTCTGTGTAGCCCTGTTTAGGTACCCTTTTCTCTCTCCTCGTTGCCCCATTTTTTGTTTCGTCTATTGTGACGCGTAGACTGAGTGACCCTCTCGATGCCTGTGCAACCCGCTCGGTGTGTCGCGTCCTGTGGTGATCGCGAACCGCGATCCAAAAATAGGAAATATTCATCCCATTTTTCCCCGGAACTGAGTGCGTCCCGCCAAACGGGATGACTTGGTCGCGTGCGGTCTTCACCGAAAGGTGAGCGCCGTTGATACGAACGTGCGAGATTTCGCAGAAGTTGATTTGGATGTGCGTGCACACCGGAATCAACGTGTATCCGCCGACAACGCCCCGTATTAGTCTATTTTGGATCTCATTGTAACTTTGTGTACACATGTCGGATCGAAACGAAACTTGTGCCATCGGACTCGTAGCAATACGCTGGTCCTATAACCCAAGTTTGGTTCGATTCTGAGAACGTTGACAAAATCGCGTATCGTAGGTCCCGCGGCTCCACTTGACCGACGATTTGTAATCGGCTCATCGGAATCCAGTTCTGAAAGTTTCGTTGGGTTCGTATCATCGTTCTGGACTTGTTGACACTAAGTTTGACAAATTTGGAGACCATTGTTTCTGGCATATTTTTCGGTGCGAAGCGGCCTACATGTGGACCCCGCTTCGACTAAAAACTGTCATTTTTGCCCCTGTGTCCAAATTGGACTCAATGACAGGCGTTTCTAGCTATTTGATATTTTTTGAATCTGATGGTGATATCTATTTCAGCAACCGGAGGACTACCTGCAAATTCTACTGCTGCCAAAGCTACAGTTGGAGTCAGAACCCCAAGCAAGTGTACCTTGCCAAACCTTGTAGTTCTTGTTACATATTTTCTTGACATATTCATATATTGTACATGCTTAATCTAGGACCGTATGACTTTACTTAGCGTCCGATTAATAGTCGGGTGCCAACCCCGTACGCGGAGTTGTGTAACGTCACCTAGAGATGGATATCGACACCCTTTATATTCTCGTACTTGCATTATCAAGTACGTTATAACCCAGGACACCTGACACAATTCATGAGATAGAATCTTCCTGAGATATTCATGGTGATTCTGTATAGGTTACAGGATTTGTGACATAGACATTATATTCATAACTAATTATATGACTTGTTGCATTAGTTTTGATCTTGCGTGACATGAACATGAGACATCGTGAACCTGTGACGTGAGATTACATTGGGTGGAGAGAGATTTACCATACAAAAGGCTGATTAAATATATATAATACTTTAATGGAAGTGCCTTAGACTCTGACACAGAGCTTTGGTACCGTACTGGCCCTTCGAGAGAATACTACTATGGGTTTCTCCGACACCGATCCTATAGTAGTCTCAGCCCGAGTATGATTAAAACTCTCATTTGCATATCACTTAGTTGCTTATATAGTTTACCCTATTATTTCATTTATTGCTGCACTGTATTTATTTTGGCATGAGTTATTTTGTACCTTGCTATGTCCCCTGAGGACCTGGATCCGGATTATGTCCCTAGGATTAGCAGACGACATCTATCCCGAGGTATACGGGACCGGAGCATTAGCAAGTGCAAAAGAAGGAACCGGTGCATACGTTGGAGCAGAACCAGGAACCAAGGACGAGGTAATTGCAGAGGATTTCTCCTGAGTATATGTTTCTTCTATGCTCAGTCTTGGTGCAATTAAAACTCTTATAATTCTTGTTTAAGTTAACAATTGTAACAGACTTATTATCGGGTTGTTCCCGATTTTATTTACTCGTGACTGATGATATTTATTTCCTTTTATTGATATTGCTGTATTTATTCTGTGGATGAGATTAGTAGACCCTTATTGTTGTATTACAGCTTAAGTATGCCCCGATGGATCCATTAAATTGGGTTTATCCATCGGTGTGTGCTGCTGGCCATTACCACGTGTTTAGTCCCTCGATATTTTGGAACTGGGGCATGACAAGATGAAAAAAGGGTTAAATTATATTGACCAATTATTTCTACGGCTTGCTATATGGTATCTGGATTATCCTAGATAAATACAAAATATAGGTATCCTCATATCGTGCGTTGTTCGAGCAGGGCTAGTAGAGCCATAAAATTGTCGCATAGCACATAGTATATGCACCGGTCCTTCACAAGGCAATCATGCTAAATCACATAGAATACTTGTACAATATAGTATTCGGATATTTTTGTCCACTAGTGTGAACGTGACACAATATCTATGGGGCCAGCCTTGCACGTCATGACGATTGTCTAAGGTGGCTCACGTGCACGATCTCGGGATACTGTTCCCTCCCAATGCTACTATAACTTTTAGTTACCAAATTAATCCTACGGTTGTATAGGATCTCGTATCGTAGTCACACGATCATCCTCCTAATGTCGTCCATAGTACGTGTATGCTAGGTATGAATCAATATTGTTGCCCGAGAGCCAAATCTGGATTTCTCCAAGCGTAATGTAATAATCAATCAAACGTCCATGATATGATTACTAACTAACTACAATATTCGTGCCAAGAAAAATTGAGAATGCATAGCATATACAGGCATGATTAGGTCGTACCTCAGTGCACCGATAAAACATGTAGCACATACGGTGCGCAAGTAGAAGTATCAATGCGGATACAAGTAGTCAAGTCAGAATATCAGGCATATTAATCAGTCACATGTAATATTCTTATCACATTGAATCACATTGATCAGGGCTAGTACACATAGTCACTCAAGTAGAATTCCTTATCCTCTTTGAAATCATGTAAGATAAGTAGGGTACATAAAGTATCGTCAAACCCTCCAAATCCTCTATCACATCTTGCCACATTGACTAAGTCACATGCACTTTATCTAAGTCTAGCACATTGGTATGTCACATAGAATCCTTGAATTATAGTTAAGTGTCGCCGGATAAAAGTAAGGAAAATGTTTGACCCACACTGGAGCAAATCCATAAACCAAATAATGACCGAAATTGCAGATCGTCTCCCGAGTAGAACTACATCCCTCAGTCTCTCCGACAAACATGGGCAATTAATCTACTAGTCCGAGTCTATTTGACAGGTAATGAATTCAATAGCACTCACAACTATTTGGGTCAATACCCAAATCGAGGTAATCCAAGAAAACAAGCAAGCAAAAATTTCCTAGAAGAACAAAATATGCGCATAGGTCACACGATCCAATCTAATGAAACATGAGAACCAAGTAAAATAGCCAAATATGCACTTAGGATTACTAGGGTCAACGTGTGCATATGAGAAGTCATATGCATTGGCTGTCGCATGAGAACAGGCGCATGCACTAATCAGACGCATGAGCAAACTGGCTGCATGGGACAAGATGGTCGCATGAAACAAATACAAATTTTGATGTGAGCGATATCATATTCAATACAAATTTTGATGTGCGCTATCTTTCGTTTTTGTTATTGTTCTAATCGTATTAACTTCGATCGCATCCTTGATTATTCTATCTCAAACTCAAGTTTCAATTCGTTTGATTCAATTCAAAATTACTTTTATGATTTATTAAGTTTTCTTGCCCGAGATGTTGATTCCATTACTGTAAGCACCCTTATTTTTTAGTAGGGTTAATTTGGTAAATTTATAATATATTTTATTTATTTTATTTGAATTAATAGTTAAAGAATTAAATTATAAAATCCTTTATATATATGACACTTTGTCATAGTTTGGATATTTTGAGCAATGCACGACCTTTTCTCTTCCAACCGAATTCATATTATTGACCTTGATTGTGCCTAATACATTTGAGACATGGGTGTTGCATTAATTTGATCTCCCCCATGATCCAAAATTATTGACAAATATCTCGAACCCTTGACATTGCAAAACTACCTTCAATTGGCTAGTTGAACCCAACCGAGCCAAAATACCCTACTTGGACTCTCAAACCAATTTTTACGAGACATTTACACTACCCCATACTCATCCTCCATTATTTATATATATTTTTCTCACTTAAACCTTTGCACCTGCGCAACAACCAAATAACGTAACAAACGACTTAATTAAAGTACCGTTAGTGAAACTTCTTGTGCACTTGCACTCAAACTCAACCAATACACACACAACTAGACCCAAGTGCACCCAAAGCCCTACCAATGGATAAACCAAACCTCTTAGGACTGAACTAAACCTTAAATCTTATCAAATCTCCACCATGGGCCCAACAACCAACTACCTATATAAATTCCAAGCCCCCTCCTCAAAATCCAAACCCTAACTTTCTCCCCCTTTTGTGACCGCCCCTTTTCAGCCTCCCCCTCCTTCTTACGAAATTCTATAGCCTCCCTCTCCCTCTCTATTTTATTATTCCATCATCCTCAAGCCTCCTCGCAAATTCCAAGGGCCGACCAACCCACAATGAGCATTCAGCCACCCCTTTGAGGCCAAAAACTACTGCTAGTTGTAGCAGCAGTTCGGGCACCCCTACAAAATTAAAAGTCCCACAAAACACTGTTTTAAATCATACTTGAATCTTCCAAGATTCTCCTTAAGTTTCATGAAGGTTGGAGTCCGTTTGGTGGTCCGAAAGGTCCGTGTCGCAAGAAGAGCCTCCGTCGTATTCACATACGGGTAAGTCTTCCATCTTAGATTCTTTTTCCTATTCTCCATTAACCAAAACTTGTGTAAACTCATGATAATGTTAGATGATGAGTAGGAATAATTTTATGCATGAGAAACCCGTATTTCTATGTAAAAACTATCCCAAGAAATCGAACAATCATGACACGGACATGACGCACCAATGGTAGACAAGATTCAATGAGTATTGCCATGATAAATATATATAAAATAATTCAACAAAATTTATGTTATTAATTCAGAATATAAATATTATAATTACATAATTAATCATGTTTTATTCTAATGAAAATATTGGATGTGAAGACTACTTGACCAAGTTGCAAGGTTAGCCAGATAGCGTAGTTGAGATATTTGCATGAATGATGTGATATAATTATATTTTTATATAATTATAATTAAATTCCAGAATAATAATTAATATAATATTATATTAAAAATATTTTATTACTCAAGTTGGTAATTTTGTATGTACAAACTAGCGACAAGTTGCTAGAATACCTAGTCGATGCGCAATATAACTTTTTGCATGCAAATTTATGATTGGTCTATTTATCTTTTATTTAAAATTAATTTCAGAATTAATACATAATTATTTCAGTTTATTTAATATTTAGTAACATATTAGAAAGTAGTATATCATGTGATAATTGACATGTTGTTCAATACCATGCAACTATTGGACTGTTGGCACAAACATCACCATATAGGTCGATATTGTGCGACGATCCTTCTCATTGATATTGAGTATATTAGTTGGGTTAGTATTGATTAGAAAATATTGTAAAGGGCAACTTGGATCCGTGACGCTTCTGGTTGAGGACATCAGACATGAGGTACCGTGCAGTAGGCAACAGGCAAGTGTACCTTACCAAACTTGCAGTAGATCATGTTATATTATTTGCTTGAGTTTACTTTCATATGTACATTCTTGTGATTTAACTGTTTACCCTGGGACCGTGAGACATTTCTTAGCGTTCGAATAAGATTTGTGTGTCGACGCCGTATGCGAGGTCGAGCAATGTCACTTAAAGAGTTGATACCACGATCCCATTTTACGTGCTTGTACTACCAGCACGACAGACCATAGGGCACATGACATTGATTACATTAGAGAAAGTTTGTCTTGATGTATTTCTTGGTACCAGGACTATGTGTAGGACTATAGGCTTTGTGACATTTACATACATACTTATATACTTGTACTTATAACTCCTGGTGATAGATAAAGGTCTTGGCACTGCGTGTTACTATGTGATACGTGAGATTACATGGGAGGGAAGAGTCACACTATACTACAGGCTGATTTTGGTTATATATATATATATATATATATATATATATATATATATATATATACTTATATTACTTATATTACTTATATTACTGGAGGTTGCCTTAGTCTCTGTACCAGAGCTTTGGCACATGTACTAGCCCTTCGAGATATTACTTACCGCTATGGGTTCCCTGACACAGAGCCTGTAGTGATTTCAGCCTTAGTACGAGTGATGCTCTCATTTATATTTCACTTAGTTGGTTACGTAGCTTGTCCTTGAGGATCTGTTTTTACTGTACTGCTTTTCTTTTGGCTTGAGTGTTTATTGTACATTGCTATGTCTGTAAACTCCCTCACCCAAAATGTGTATTTTGTATATATTTTATATTATTATATTAATTATAGATTATTTTAAATATTGAATTTCTTTAGAGTATTCTCTTAGTTAATTAGAAAATAATTTTTTTGATATATTTACTTATATAAATATTTATTTAGAATCATTTTTAGGCTATTTTAGATTTTTGGAGATTTTCTAAAAAATTTTTGGGTAATTAAAACATAGAAAATGTAAATTTCTAGAACTTCCATGATTTACTATAAGACCATACTTGCATATTGTTCCTACCAAATATTTATTTTAGGTTAAAATATTAAATTGTATTTTTCTATAATTTATTTAGAATTTTAAGAAATTTATTTAGATTTTTAAAATTATTTAGGATTTATTTGGATATATATAGTCGTAATATTAGATAGATGCTAATTTAGTGTTAATAGATATTAATAAGATTATATATAAATTATTTGTATTATCTTTAATTCTATTTAAGATTATGAATTATTGAGATAAACTCAAACTCTATTTTAAATTGATTCAAATCCTGAGCCTACTAGGAAAGCAACTTCATGCATATCCTATCATTATTTGAACTTATCATAATCCTATCCAAATTATTTATTTGAACTTATCATAATTCTATGCAAATTATCCTATCATAGTCGTATTCAATTAAGTAGTGTCCACCATTATAAATACCTCATCCTTTATTTTTTTTCCAAACTCCTATCTTTTTTCTCCAAAAACAGTTGAAATTCGTCATAAATTCAGCCTTATTTTCTAGTAGTTATGACCACTTAAAAAGACGATATCTCCTAGCTCCGGACTCCAAACATGCTCCAGTTATTTTGTTAGAACCATATCAAGGTTAATTTTATGAATATAAATTATTTTAATAATTTATGAACCTATTTTTCTAGAAAATTCTAAAAGTGCCAGCTGTCCAAAATCAAACACGTTTCCGTATTTTTGAGATTTTGGGATATTTCGAATTCGGAATTATGAACCTTTGAAAGTTTCGAAAAGTTGACATGATGAACTTAAATAAAATAATATTTCCAAAATTTAACATGTAAGTTTAATTTACTGTAAAATTCGTGCAACGTAGAGGTAAATAGGAAACCACCAAAAATTATCATTTGTGCGCCTTTGTCGACATACCTCTTTACCGACTTGTGATTTTATGAAACCGTCAATTTCAGTGTTCATGTAACACTAAAATATATAGAATTATACACACAAATCAAGAATTTGAGTTGGTTGACTTTTTGGTCAACGGATTGCCTCGATTTGCGTGTCACGGATCACAAATCCCTAAAGTTGACTTTTTTGGACCAAAATTAGGGTTTAACAATAAAATTTGATTATAATAAGATTAAAATACTATTTTAGGTTATTTTATTCATAATTAAAATAGATTAAAATGGAGGAACCTATTCACCCACTTTTGTAACCTAACTTGTTTAATTTATGTGACGGGTAGATCAGACGACGCCTTGAGTTGGGACTTCATCCTTTTTCAGACCGTTTCTCCTGAGTATATATTTCTTCTATGCTCAGTCTTGGTGCAATTAAAACTCTTATAATTCTTGTTTAAGTTAACAATTGTAACAGACTTATTATCGGGTTGTTCCCGATTTTATTTACTCGTGACTGATGATATTTATTTCCTTTTGTTGATATTGTTGTATTTATTCTGTGGATGAGATTAGTAGACCCTTATTATTGTATTACAGCTTAAGTATGCCCCGATGGATCCATTAAATTGGGTTTGTCCATCGGTGTATGCTGCTGGCCATTACCACGTGTTTAGTCCCTCGATATTTTGGAACTGGGGCATGACAAGATGAAAAAAGAGTTAAATTATATTGACCAATCATTTATACGGCTTGCTATATGGTATCTGAATTATCCTAGATAAATGCAAAATATAGGTATCCTCATATAGTGCGTTGTTCGAGCGGGGCTAGTAGAGCCATAAAATTGTCGCATAGCACATAGTATATGCACCGGTCCTTCACAAGGCAATCATGCTAAATCACATAGAATACTTGTACAATATAGTATTCGGATATTTTTGTCCACTAGTGTGAACGTGACACAATATCTATGGGGCCAGCCTTGCACGTCATGACGATTGTCTAAGGTGGCTCACGTGCACGATCTCGGGATACTGTTCCCTCCCAATGCTACTATAACTTTTAGTTACCAAATTAATCCTACGGTTGTATAGGATCTCGTATCGTAGTCACACGATCATCCTCCTAATGTCGTCCATAGTACGTGTATGCTAGGTATGAATCAATATTGTTGCCCAAGAGCCAAATCTGGATTTCTCCAAGCGTAATGCAATAATCAATCAAACGTCCATGCTATGATTACTAACTAACTACAATATTCGTGCCAAGAAAAATTGAGAATGCATAGCATATACAGGCATGATTAGGTCATACCTCAGTGCACCGATAAAACATATAGACGGTGCGCAAGTAGAAGTATCAATGCGGATACAAGTAGTCAAGTCAGAATATCAGGCATATTAATCAGTCACATGTAATATTCTTATCACATTGAATCACATTGATCAGGGCTAGTACACATAGTCACTCAAGTAGAATTCCTTATCCTCTTTGAAATCATGTAAGATAAGTAGGGTACATGAAGTATCGTCAAATCCTCCAAATCCTCTATCACATCTTGCCACATTGACTAAGTCACATGCACTTTATCTAAGTCTAGCACATAGGTATGTCACATAGAATCCTTGAATTATAGTTAAGTATCGCCGGATAAAAGTAAGGAAAATGTATGACCCACACTGGAGCAAATCCATAAACCAAACAATGACCGAAATTGCATATCGTCTCCCGAGTAGAACTACATCCCTCAGTCTCTCCGACAAACATGGGCAATTAATCTACTAGTCCGAGTCTATTTGACAGGTAATGAATTCAATAGCACTCACAACTATTTGGGTCAATACCCAAATCGAGGTAATCCAAGAAAACAACCAAGCAAGCAAAAATTTCCTAGAAGAACAAAATATGCGCATAGGTCACACGATCCAATCTAATGAAACATGAGAACCAAGTAAAATAGCCAAATATGCACTTAGGATTACTAGGGTCAACGTGTGCATATGAGAAGTCATATGCATTGGCTGTCGCATGAGAACAGGCGCATGCACTAATCAGGCGCATGAGCAAACTGGCTGCATGGGACAAGATGGTCGCATGAAACAAATACAAATTTTGATGTGAGCGATATCATATTTAATACAAATTTTGATGTGCGCTATCTTTCGTTTTTGTTATTGTTCTAATCGTATTAACTTCGATCGCATCCTTGATTATTCCATCTCAAACTCAAGTTTCAATTCGTTTGATTTAATTCAAAATTACTTTTATGATTTATTAAGTTTTCTTGCCCGAGATGTTGATTCCATTACTGTAAGCACCCTTATTTTTTAGTAGGGTTAATTTGGTAAATTTATAATATATTTTATTTATTTTATTTGAATTAATAGTTAAAGAATTAAATTATAAAATCCTTTATATATATGACACTTTGTCATAGCTTGGATATTTTGAGCAATGCACGACCTTTTCCCTTCCAACCGAATTCATATTATTGACCTTGATTGTGCCTAATACATTTGAGACATGGGTGTTGCATTAATTTGATCTCCCCCATGATCCAAAATTATTGACAAATATCTCGAACCCTTGACATTGCAAAACTACCTTCAATTGGCTAGTTGAACCCAACCGAGCCAAAATACCCTACTTGGACTCTCAAACCAATTTTTATGAGACATTTACACTACCCCATACTCATCCTCCATTATTTATATATATTTTTCTCACTTAAACCTTTGCACCTGCGCAACAACCAAATAACGTAACAAACGACTTAATTAAAGTACCGTTAGTGAAACTTCTTGTGCAGTTGCACTCAAACTCAACCAATACACACACAACTAGACCCAAGTGCACCCAAAGCCCTACCAATGGATAAACCAAACCTCTTAGGACTGAACTAAACCTTAAATCTTATCAAATCTCCACCATAGGCCCAACAACCAACTACCTATATAAAGTCCAAGCCCCCCCCCCTCAAAATCCAAACCCTAACTTTCTCCCCCTCTTGTGACCGCCCCTTTTCAGCCTCCCCCTCCTTCTTACGAAATTCTATAGCCTCCCTCTCCCTCTCTATTTTATTATTCCATCATCCTTAAGCCTCCTCACAATTTCCAAGGGCCGACCAACCCACAATGAGCATTCAGCCACCCCTTTGAGGCCAAAAACTACTGCTAGTTGTAGCAGCAGTTCGGGCACCCCTACAGAATTAAAAGTCCCACAAAACACTGTTTTAAATCATACTTGAATCTTCCAAGATTCTCCTTAAGTTTCGCGAAGGTTGGAGTCCGTTTGGTGGTCCGAAAGGTCCGTGTCGCAAGAAGAGCCTCCGTCGTATTCACATACGGGTAAGTCTTCCAACTTAGATTCTTTTTCCTATTCTCCATTAACCAAAACTTGTGTAAACTCATGATAATATTAGATGATGAGTAGGAATAATTTTATGCATGAGAAACCCGTATTTCTATGTAAAAACTATCCCAAGAAATCGAACAATCATGACACGGACATGACGCACCAATGGTAGACAAGGTTCAATGAGTATTGCCATGATAAATATATATAAAATAATTCAAAAAAAATTATGTTATTAATTCAGAATATAAATATTATAATTACATAATTAATCATGTTTTATTCCAATGAAAATATTGGATGCGAAGACTACTTGACCAAGTTGCAAGGATAGCTAGATAGCGTAGTTGAGATGTTTGCATGAATGATGTGATATAATTATATTTTTATATAATTATAATTAAATTCCAGAATAATAATTAATATAATATTCTATTAAAAATATTTTATTACTCAAGTTGGTAATTTTGTATGTACAAACTAGCGACAAGTTGCTAGAATACCTAGTCGATGCGCAATATAACTTTTTGCATGCAAATTTATGATTGGTCTATTTATCTTTTATTTAAAATTAATTTCAGAATTAATACATAATTATTTCAGTTTATTTAATGTTTAGTAACATATTAGAAAGTAGTATATCATGTGATAATTGATATGTTGTTCAATACCATGCAACTATTGGACTGTTGGCACAAACATCACCATATAGGTCGATATTGTGCGACGATCCTTCTCATTGATATTGAGTATATTAGTTGGGTTAGTATTGATTAGAAAATATTGTGAAGGGCAACTTGGATCCGTGACACTTCTGGTTGAGGACATCAGACATGAGGTACCGTCGCAGTAGGCAGCAGGCAAGTGTACCTTGCCAAACTTGCAGTAGATCATGTTATATTATTTGCTTGAGTTTACTTTCATATGTACATTCTTGTGATTTAACTGTTTACCCTAGGACCGTGAGATATTTCTTAGCGTTCGAATGAGATTTTTGTGTCGATGCCGTACGCGAGGTCGAGCAATGTCACTTAAAGAGTTGATACCACGATCCCATTTTACGTGCTTGTACTACCAGCACGACAGACCATAGGGCACATGACATTGATTACATGAGAGAAAGTTTGTCTTGATGTATTTCTTGGTACCAGGACTATGTGTAGGACTATAGGCTTTGTGACATTTACATACATACTTATATACTTGTACTTATGACTCCTGGTGATAGATAAAGGTCTTGGCACTGCGTGTTACTATGTGATACGTGAGATTACATGGGAGGGGAGAGTCACACTATACTACAGGCTGATTTTGGTTATATATATATATATATATATATATATATATATATATATATATATATATATATATATATATATATATATATATATATACTTATATTACTTATATTACTGGAGGTTGCCTTAGTCTCTGTACCAGAGCTTTGGCACATGTACTAGCCCTTCGAGATATTACTTACCGCTATGGGTTCCCTGACACAGAGCCTGTAGTGATTTCAGCCTTAGTACGAGTGATGCTCTCATTTATATTTCACTTAGTTGGTTACGTAGCTTGTCCTTGAGGATCTGTTTTTACTGTACTGCTTTTCTTTTGGCTTGAGTGTTTATTGTACATTGCTACGTCTGTAAACTCCCTCACCCAAAATGTGTATTTTGTATATATTTTATATTATTATATTAATTATAGATTATTTTAAATATTGAATTTCTTTAGAGTATTCTCTTAGTTAATTAGAAAATAAATTTTTTGATATATTTACTTATATAAATATTTATTTATAATTATTTTTAGGCTATTTTATATTGGAGATTTTTCTAGAATTTTTTTGGGTAATTAAAACATAGAAAACGTAAATTTCTAGAACTTCCATGATTTACTATGAGACCATACTTGCATATTGTTCCTGCCAAATATTTATTTTAGGTTAAAATATTTAATTGTATTTTTCTATAATTTATTTAGAATTTTAAGAAATTTATTTAGATTTTTAAAATTATTTAGGATTTATTTGGATATATATAGTCGTAATATTAGATAGATGCTAATTTAGTGTTAATAGATATTAATAAGATTATATATAAATTATTTGTATTATCTTTAATTCTATTTAAGATTATGAATTATTGAGATAAACTCAAACTCTATTTTAAATTGATTCAAATCCTGAGCCTACTAGGAAAGCAACTTCATGCATATCCTATCATTATTTGAACTTATCATAATCCTATCCAAATTATTTATTTGAACTTATCATAATTCTTTGCAAATTATCCAATCATAGTCGTATTCAATTAAGTAGTGTCCACCATTATAAATACCTCATCCTTTATTTTTTTCCCAAACTACTATCTTTTTCGTCCAAAAACAGTCAAAATTCGTCATAAATTCAGCCTTATTTTCTAGTAGTTATGACGACTTAAAAAGACGATATCTCCTAGCTCCGGACTCCAAACATGCTCCAGTTATTTTGTTAGAACCATATCAAGGTTAATTTTATGAATATAAATTATTTTAATAATTTATGAACCTATTTTTCTAGAATATTCTAAAAGTGCCAGCTGTCCAAAATCAAACACGTTTCCATATTTTCGAGATTTTGGGAGATTTCGAATTCAGAATTATGAACCGTTAAAAGTTTCGAAAAGTTGACATGATGAACTTAAATAAAATAATATTTCCAAAATTTAACATGTAAGTTTAATTTACTGTAAAATTCGTGCAACGTAGAGGTAAATAGAAAACTACCGAAAATTATCATTTGTGCGCCTTTGTCGACATACCTCTTTACCGACTTGTGATTTTATGAAACCGTCAATTTCGGTATTCATGTAATACTGAAATATATAGAATTATACACACAAATCAAGAATTTAAGTTGTTTGACTTTTTGGTCAACGGATTGCCTCGATTTGCGTGCTACGGATCATAAATCCCTAAAGTTGACTTTTTTGGACCAAAATTAGGGTTTAACAATAAAATTTGATTATAATAAGATTAAAATACTATTTTAGGTTATTTTATTCATAATTAAAATAGATTAAAATGGAGGAACCTATTCACGCACTTTTGTAACCTAACTTGTTTAATTTATGTGACGGGTAGATCGGACGACGCCTTGATTAAAAGAAAACACATATTCAATGAATATATAAAAAATATAATAAGCATGCAAAGTACTGTAAGCAATTTGGCAAGGTATTGTCCTCCCCTCGCGATATGACGGCTGATGATGTCCCTGACGTGTGTGTGAGTTGTGAGATTAGATAAAGTAGCCTACCCATGCCCATACGTCAAAAAGTTGTCCTCATTATGCATTAATATAGATTATCTTGTACAGCGTACTTATATATTTTTTACCTATTATGCATGTTCACTGTATTCAAATTAGAATGCTTCTATGTATCTTTTTACGTCCCTCTGAGGACCTGGTCCCTTTCCAGGTGTAGATGTTCATGACTATTAGCAGGAGCGCAGATCCGGACTTGCTACTTATATTTTGAGGAGGTCTTCTCTTCGAGCCTCGTGCAGTGGATTTGTTTCCACCCGACTATCATCCTTTGATACTTCATATTGAGATTTAGTTACATAGTTATTGGTTATCTATCTATTTATGATTTCTGTTGATGAGATTTAGTTATGCCATATGACTTATGAGAATATACCACTTGTGAATTATTGTTTATAATACAGCGTATGTATGTGTTATGGTTTCCATATATTGGAGTCTCCATATACATACGGCTGGCATTCTTACGTGTCCTAGTCCCACATATTTTGGGACTGGGGCATGACATATTTTTAGTGGTGGCCCACGCAGGTCGAGAGTATATTATCTTGGTTACGTTACTGTACCAAGCAAGCCTGCAAATAGGATTAGAGTATAGGATCTCATCCACATTTGGCTATGACTCACCTTCCTTCAAGTCTGTTCTATATAAATAATTGCATCCTGCTTGATTCATCTACTTCCCTAATAGTTCCTTGAGTATAGCCTTCTGCTAGAATATAGGAATCCTTGTTATTAGGATGATAATTAGGATAATATTCCTACTAAGAATTCAACTAGAATATTGACACATCACTAAGTTTAGAATACCTAATGAACCCGAGCATCCCTTACTTGTAGGTTAATTGACCACTATCCCTTGATATATTTATGAAGGACTTGAGAGTAGTATAGACACGACTAGAGTTAGTAACAAATTTGACCATATTGTTTGACCCTAGTATTGAGGAACCAATAGAAATCCAAGATTGAACATTAGGACTAAACCTAACTCTCATAGTGAGATAATATTAAAACTATAAATTTAGATAATTGTCTTGATATTAGCAGAAAAGTACCTTAGGAAGCCAAGAGGAAAGAATATAACATTTTCCTTGATCATACCTCGAACACAGAGGTTAGCATACTACATTTCCGTAAGGAATCGTTATATTATCAACAGCCTCTCATTTTAATTTCATATCTTTTTTCTCCGAAACCTTAACGCTCGCTATCTGTGCGATGACAAAAATCTTCTTTCATCTTTCAATTCGTGCCACCTAACCCTTCCGATTGTAGGCCAAGTAATTTTTATTTATGTTAGGATATATAGTTTGCTAGATTTATAGTTGTTAATCTTGAATTTTGAAATTATGTGCTTAGTAGTTAGAACTTGATAGTTGCGTTGTTCATTTGGATTGTGATTTTATGATTATCCTTTAGTTTCAAATCATGTAATTTGTACTTTCACTCATCATAATCCAGCGTACCTATATTTTCTGTACTACCTCGACTTATGCTGCTATTATAGCCTAGTTTTGCAAGCTTATTCTTTTATCGAGCTTGTTCATGACATATGTATTATTGGGTGCACACACTAAGACATTGTCAAAAATCAGAATCTGTGTATTATGGTCTAATCAACCTTAGTGCGTTTGGTTCGCTCTTCGCATGACTACTTTACGTGGATTGAGATATATAGTTGACTAGTAGACGAATATACTTGCCCTCTAGACAAGTCAGAGCATATCATATCAGCTACATAATTTTTCTGATATGAGCATGCGAATAAAAATTTACCAAAATAAGGTTTCAATCCATAACTGCCCTTACAACTCATTTTTTGAATTCTTTAATCGCCTTGAACCCCGTACTTGTATTCTATCACCTCCTCATTGAATTATTTATTATTGTCTTTTGCCTTCCCCTATTTCGGAAAGACGAACGCTCGTGCTTAATATAAGTTTGATACATGGATAGTACTATATATACCCCATAGGCCAATCACATTACTTGGTGACTATCTTTTGTAATTAAGGGCATAAAACATGTGAGATATTTTATGGATTGAATAACACGATTAAATAATTTGAGGATGCTTTTCTTAAATGTATAGCCTATGTGATAGATCGGTAAATTCTAAGTTGGGTAGAAGTTGCATTGTCAACTTGAGGTAAAAATTTTTAGATTGTAATCAAGTAATATTAGATTGAGAGATTTAAGTCATTTTAATTTTAAGAATTTTTAGAAGAATGATTTAGATTATGATGATTTAACTTTAAAGATAAGAATGCCTTATAGAATAAATTTTAAAATTTTGATAATGCGGACCAAATATTTATAATTTGAGCACATGATTTAAATTTTGAATATTGGAGATTAAATTAACAATTTAAATTTTGAGGATAAATAAATATATATATATATATATATATATATATATATATATATATATATATATATATATATATATATATATATATATATATAACTCAAAACTTGAACATCGATAGATTGAATTCAAAATTTTATAATTTGATGATTTGAATTGAAAGTTAAATTTTAATTGTTGGATCACCTATTTGAAACATTGATAATAGAAATTGAATTTAAAATTTAAAGAGTACAAAATTCTTAAGTTGAAATATAGGAATAAAATTTGATTAGAATTGTTTAAAATCTATAGGAGATTATGATAGTTGAAAATCGTGATATAAAATTCGATGTGGGTTATTTAAATCTTGAAGATGTCATATAGATTTAAATTAAATTTGGATGTTGATTATTTAAAAATTGAGAAGAGATTACGATAGGTTGAATTTTGATTTAAACAATGGTTATTTTAATTTTGAAAAGATTATGATGGATTTGAATAGATTTTGTCATTTAATTTTTTTAAGAAGATTGTGGTTGACTTGCCTTAGATACGAATATGAAATATTTAACAAATTATTCCTTATTTTTAATTTCGAGGACAAAATTTTGTAAGTTGGGTAGATTGTAAACCCCCTCACCCAAAATATGTATTTTGTGTGTATTTTATATTATTATATTTATTATAGATTATTTTAAATATTGAATTTTTTTAGAGTATTCTCTTAGTTAATTAGAAAATAAAGTTTTTGATATATTTACTTATATAAATATTTATTTAGAATTATTTTTAGGCTATTTTAGATTTTTGGAGATTTTTGTAGAATTATTTTGGGTAATTAAAACATAGAAAACGTAAATTTTTAGAACTTCAATGATTTACTATGAGACCATACTTGCATATTGTTCCTACCAAATATTTATTTTAGGTTAAAATATTTAATTATATTTTTCTGTAATTTATTTAGAATTTTAAGAGATTTATTTAGATTTTTTAAATTATTTAGGATTTATTTGGATATATATAGTCGTAATATTAGATAGATGCTAATTTAGTGTTAATAGATATTAATAAGATTATATATAAATTATTAATATTATCTTTAATTATATTTAAGATTATAAATTATTGAGATAAACTCAAACTCTATTTTAAATTAATTCATCCTGAGCCTACTAGGAAAGCAACTTCATGCATATCCTATCCTTATTTGAACTTATCATAATCCTATCCAAATTAGCCAATCATAGTCGTATTCAATTAAGTAGTGTCCACCATTATAAATACCTTATCCTTCATATTTTGCTTCCGCAAACTCCTATCTTTTTCGTCCAAAAACAGTCCAAATTCGTCATAAATTCAGCCTCATTTTCTAGTAGTTATGACGACTTAAAAAGACGATATCTCCTAGCTCCGGACTCCAAACGTGCTCCATTTTTTTTTTGTTAAAACCGTATCAAGGTTAGTTTTCTGAATATATAAATTATTTTAATAATTTATGAACCTATTTTTCCATAAAATTCTAAAAGTGCCAGTTGTCCGAAATCAGACGTATTTTCGTATTTTTGAGATTTCGCGAGAAACCGAATTCGGAATTATGAACCGTTTGAAGTTTAGGAAAGTTGACATGATAAAATTACATAAAATAATATTTCCAGAATTTAACATATAAGTTTAATTTACTATAAAATTTGTGCAACATAGAGGTAAATAGGAAACTACCGAAAATTGTCATCTGTGCGCCCTTGTGGACATAACTCTTTACCGACTTATGATTTTATGAAACCGTCGATTTCGGTGTTCATATAGCACTAAAATTCTACACACAAATTAAAGATTTGAGTCGATTGACTTTTTGGTCAACGGATTGCCTCGATTTGTGTGCCACAGATCACAAATCCCTAAAGTTGACTTTCTTTGGACCAAAATTAGGGTTTAACAATAAAATCAGATTATAATAAGATTAAAATACTATTTTAGGTTATTTTATTTATAATTAAAATAGATTAAAATGGAGGAACCTATTCATCCACTTTTGTAACCTAACTTGTTTAATTTATGTGACGGGTAGATCGGACGACGTCTTGAGTTGGGACTTCATCCTTTTTCAGACTAGGCAAGATACCTTGCCAAATTGCTTACAGTAATTTACATGCTTATTATATTTTTATATATTCATTGCATATGTGTTTTCTTTTAGTCATAATTATATACTATATATATGTTGACACACACTTGACACATAGTATCATGGGAGGGGAGGACAATCAGTATGCATATGGGCTATAACTACTCCGGTAAACCATAGTAACTAGCACGCACTATGGTAGTCGTGTCCGATGGTCGCTACCCTAACGGTATATCGGCTAATGGTATCACGATGGTCGCTACCCTCGCGGTATGACGGCTGATGATGTCCCTGACGTATGTGTGAGTTGTGAGATTAGATAGAGTAGCCTACCCATGCCCATACGTCGAAAAGTTGTCCTCATTATGCATTCATATAGATTGTCTTATACATCGTACTTATATATTTTCTACCTATTATGTATGTTTACTGTATTCAAATTGGCATGCTTCTATGTATCTTGTTATGTCCCTCTGAGGACCTGGTCCCTTTTCAGGTGTAGATGTTCATGACTATTAGCAGGAGCGCAGATCCGGACTTGCTACTTATATTTTGAGGAGGTCTTCTCTCCGAGCCTCGTGATTATTAGTTGATGTATTTGTTTTGTTTATCTTATATTCTAGTTTGGTAGTGGATTTGTTTCCACCCGACTATCATCCTTTGATACTTTATATTGAGATTTAGTTACATAGTTATTGGTTATCTATCTATTTATGATTTCTGTGGATGAGATTTAGTTATGCCCTGTGACTTATGAGAATATACCACTTGTGAATTATTGTTCATAATACAGCGTACGTATGTGTTATGGTTTCCATATATTGGAGTCTCTATATACATACGGCTGACATGCTTACGTGTCCTAGTCCTACATATTTTGGGACTGGGGCATGACAATGTCCCCCGAGGACCTGGATTTGAATTATGTCCCCAAGTATAGACGAGAAGAGTTACCCCTAGGTTTACGGGTTAGAAGCTGACATTGGAGCAGTACTTGCACCAAACGACGAAGTTGTGCCGGATGACTTCTCTTGAGCAGTCAGTTATTTTTTTATTTTTTATGCTTATTGTTATTAGACATTTGGACTTGTCTTAGTGACTACTGGATTGATGTACTTGGTTTTATTTCTCTTTTCATTATTTTGATGACGGGTTGTTCCCCGCGACATTTTTTATATTGCACTTGTTAATGGATAGTTTCATTTTTATTATTCTTGTGACTGCACTATCCTTGTATTGTGATTCTTATTGTAGATGAGATTAGATATATGAGCTGTGACTGGTGTTATAGACCTTTGTTTATATTATTACAGCTTAAGTGCACTCTAACGGTTCCATTAAATTAGGTTTGCCCATTAGAGTTGTGCTGCTGACCATTGCCACGTGGCTAGTCCCTCGACATTTTGGGACTTGGTATAACAATTACTCTGAATCCCTATTTGATATAAGCCTTATCTCATATTCAACTCATTCTAACTCGTTCAAATCAAATCTCGCACAATTTCTTCGAATTCGCTTACTTGCTAGGCATTACTTATACTAAGGCTTCACACAATCACGTTGTTTGCTGCTAAACTCGTTTGCTATTCCGAAATCCATAATTCACTCGAATATTTCTAAGACGATCAATACACCACTCAGGGTTCAAGCTATACTCTATGAATCTTCAAAACTCACTTTATCCTCAAATCGCTTATTCGTTCTTGAGCTATCGCATACCCCACTTAGGAATTGAGTCATCCAATTAAATCCGCAATCGTATTTGCATCGCTCACTCACATATCCAATTTGTTCCTTAGAACTCCAACATGATCTTTATGCATCGCCTCGATAAATCTTATTCTCGTATATACCTTTATCGATAGTCATCCACACAATTGTATCCTGATTCATAACTTATTGACACGAATAACCATCCTCAAAATCCAACCACGATCTACTATATTCGGCATAGCGATAATCCGATAACGTTTTAATCGGTTGCCATTCTAAGTATGACTTATCCTTATCTGAACGATATCTCAATCTCGCTCGTAAACTTGCTGTACAAAAGGTTTTGGCGCGCGGTACTCAACACAACTTAGTCGAAAGGCTGTGTGCATAGCAAATTGTCCGAACAATATTCTATCTCGCATAATAACCCGCTTGGTATTCACGTATAGGTATTCGGGTTCACACATAACTTATAAATTCTAGCACGAGTCTATTCCTATGAAGTCTTACACAGGTCAACACAAGGGTCTTCGCATAACTATCTCGTTCATGCAATCATATCATTCACATGCACTTTTAAAATTATTTAGACTCATTGTATGGAACATCCCAATGGCTCAACGAGAGGGAGCGTATATATATAACCCACGAACGAGCTTTCAAAAACTGAGATAATCGATACGAAGTCCAAGGACATAAAGCCATGCTCTGAAACCAATATGTCACGTCCCGATCTCCCGCAAGATCGATCGTTCCAGTCATGACCCACACCCGATATAGGGGCACGAGTACGTGGGTACGTCCAGCCTACGCCGCAACATCGACGGTAGAACGCTGTATAGGTCTCAATAATATACTAAACATAACTCACAACCTGTCAATGATATCAACTCCATAAGGAATAGAATGAAATAAATATCTCTCAATATCTCATAATGTATACTCAATCACAATAGCTATAAGAATATAAATAGCACGATAAAAGATAAGAAAGAATGACATAGTCAAACACAATATCTCAAAATAGAGATAAACCACAGTCTAGATGTCCAACATGATAAGTCTCCACAAGTCTCACATTAAACTCCACATAAGTCTCAACATAACTAAAATAACCTCAAAATAAGTCTCAAATGCATAAGATAAATGATATCTAAACAGCTGCAGGTAGTGTCTCTTCTAATAGAATAGACTCCTCTATTATCTCTGGTGTGTAGTATGCGTCTATACCTGGTCCATAATGTGTAGGACAAAAATCCTCAAGATCCTTTGAAAAAAATATCCAATCAGGATTGGAGCAAAGTACAAGCACTAACAACAGTTCCATGTATATTGACAAAAACTATAATACAGTGTAAAGAAATACAAGATGGATATAAATATTAGCAATAAGAAATACTAGAGATAATGAAATACTGGAAATAGAAATACTGGAGCATATGTCATCATTAATGGTACAACTAGCAATGAACATAAATACAAGTGCATGCTAGAACAATGAACTGGAATATAAGTGAATACTAGAACAATAACTAGAATATAAGGTACTGCTAGATCAATAACTAGAAATACATGTATAGACTAACTAGCTAAGTGTGTAAAACATCAGCATATCATGTGATCAGCTTGGAAATGATCAGGCTTGCTATGTATGATTAGCTATGATTCATGTAAGGTCAGTCAGGCTAACCATCCGGATAGCTATGATTCGAGCAATAGTCAGGCTAATCAAACATAAGAGGCTATGAGGCATATAATGGTCAGGCTTCACCCGACGTGAGGTATGGGGTGAGCTATGATGCATGTAGAGTTGGGTATGATCACATAATCTACTAATATCTTCCCGTCCCCAGCTAGCACGATGGATTCCAATCATGACTCCTCGTGATCGGTCTCGATGATGCCAACTCGTGTATACATAGTGTCAGAATCATGTACGCTATACAACTAGAATTATAGAGATAATCAACATAATAAAAACTGTTAGAGAATATAATCGCCTGTGGTCCTCTGCTGGAAATGTCAATGTCCTGTTTCTGAGGTCTTGTCTGAATAATCCAACAGTCCTATAGACATCATTTAATAATAACATTGCAACAGTCAATACACTAACATACACACAATCATAAATACACTAAACTCGGAGACTATGCTAGGGTGCTACTGGTCATCGAGCAGGGTCAAGCGTACGTCTAATTGCATGGGTGTCATATCTCAATTGATGTGCAATCAGACAGCCACTCACTATCATATGTCTTGCCAGTACGTCAGTGTACATAAGGCAGTCAATTCACAATATTCAGGGTCATATGGTCAATGAAATACGGGATATCCATAATTAACACTAGGGGCATACAATATATATATATACATATATAGTCATAACTAGTATTTTGCATTTATTTCCTACACAATATATATATATATATATATATATATATATATATATATATATATATATATATACACTAAATTGATTATTATATGCATACACGTACGTATACGCATACGAGTTTGGTTTATTTGTATAATGTCTAGCAATCAATATCTAACGAACTTGGCATGAAGCAACACGCTAAAATCCTAACATCATTCATACACGACAAAATCATAAAATAATACTTCACACCTTGTCCTCGGCGTGCACGTGCACGAGGGAGTATTCGACGTCGAGTCGTGAGGGGAGACAGGGTCGTTCAGTCGTTGAGAGGGTGGTTCAGCGGGCTGGCCGTGCTTTCGAGTCATCGAGGAGAGACGTTTAGTCATCGAGATCATTCAGGCAAAGTCGTGGGCTTCTGTCGTTCAATCGAGGAGTCGACGGGGGGGGGGTGCTGTTGTCGAGTCGAAGGAGGTCAAGTTCGTTTAGTTGGTCGGCAGAAGGAGGTCTGTCCGGCGGGCTGGAGGAGATATAGATGATGATGATGATCGGTGGAAGGAGGTGGTTGCGGGTTGAGGGAGGTCGGGATCCTGTCGAGTTCAGCGTGGTTGCGGGGTGGAGGAGTCATCGAAGAGATAAAGTCGACAGAGTTGGCGGTGTCTCTGGCGATGCAAGGATGAGGGTGGAGGCGGTAGTTCAGCGGTCAGCGCTGCCGGGTCTCGATGGTAATGGCGTACAGGCGGTCGGGGAGATGAAGATGACCGTGGTTGGGAAGTTCAGGCGGGGAGGTCTGGCTCCGACGAGGAGCTGCTCGGGTCCGGCGTTTGAAGGAGAGGGAGATGGTGAAGAAAGTCGGCTAGGTTAAGGTAATGGGGATGATGAAAAAAAAGGGGATATATATATATATATATATATATATATATATATGTATAGAAAAGTAGGGTTTTAAGCTTGACCTAGGGTGGGGCCGGTCAACACTCCTTGGAATTGGGTTTTGGCTTTTCATGTAGATATTTCAAAGGTTAGGATTTGCATTGTTTCAAATGGAGGGCTAAGTTTTGATGAGGGATTGATGTTGAGTGTTACACACTCCAAAATTATGGGGGGAAATTCACATGAAGGAAAATGGGTTTCTTCATGTATTGGTCCAATGGGGTGTGGACACCTCAATGCACTTTTGCATAAAAGTGTCCAACAATTAAAAAATTACACAAGTAGATTTTTTGGGTTAATTTAATTAAAATTAATATAATTGGTGTTCTAAAATTAATTGGAAGTACATGGGGCTAGAATAAGGTGGGACACAAGTGTCATGAATGAAGAAGATTCAGAATAGGATATTATCATAATTTGGGTTGTACAACATGGGTCGAGATTGTGTCTCCAATTTTGATTGGAACGTACAACGATGTAAAGTTGGATTTATATAGAATTAAATACAATTATTTGCAACGAATATTATGCGACTAAAATAAAGCACACAAGGGCATAGTTATAAGTCACACAAGATCAAAATAGAAGGCTGGCATGTCTAGGATAAGGGTATAAAATTTGTAAGAAGGCAATGGCTAGAGTAGTACTCCAATTATCGAAGCAACGGTAAGGTACAATAATCAATAAAATCACAACAATTAAATATAAATAAATATCATGCAATATTAACACATAAAATTAAATAATAAAAAGACGAAAATACCCCTATTCTGAACTGTGGTAGTGACAAGTCTACCCTCCTTAAAAGAATTTTGTCCTCGAAATTAAAATAAACTAGCATAAGAACAAACAATCAAACAAGGAATTATACCTCAAGTCTCGAAGAGATACGGATACTGCTCGCGCATTTCGTCCTCTCTTTCCCAGGTTGACTCGCCTAGAGAGTGATGTCTCCATGCAACACGAACCAAAGGGATGGTCTGGTTTCGCAATACCTTCTCTCTACGATCCAAGATCTCTACGGGTTGTTCTGGATAGCTGAGAGTCGGTCCAACCTCGATCTTCGAGTGATCTAGTACGTGACTAGGATCTTCCATGTACCGTCTCAGCTGCGACATATGGAATACGTCATGCACTCCATCTAGAGCAGGCGACAAGTCCAGTCTATAAGCCACTGCAATGACCCTTGCAAGAATACCGAAAGGTCCGATGTATTGTGGACTAAGCTTTCCGCCTCTACCAAAACGAATCGTGCCCCGTGTCGGAGAAATCTGTAGGAACACCAAATCGCCAACCTAGAATAAACAGTCTTAACACGCAATCTAAAACAAAACAATCACAAACCAAAAATAACAAAACCTATACCTGAAACTCTAAGGGCCTACGGTGGCTATCGGCCCAATGTCGTTGTCTGTCCTGCGCCACTTGTAGTCTATCTCTGATGAGTTTCACCTTTTTTGCTGCATCCACGACCATTTTTGGTCCTAACAAATCTCTCTCTCCGACATCATCCCAAGATAACGGTGTACGACACCTCTGTCCATATAAAGTCTCAAATGGTGACATCTCAATACTGGCATGGTAGCTATTGTTGTAAGCAAACTCTACTAGATGTAGATGATCCTCCCAAGAACCTCCAAGATCCAAAATACAAGTACGTAGCATATCTTCAAGAGTCTAAATGGTCATTTCAGACTACCCGTCTGTCTGGGGGTGATACGTGGTACTGAACTTGAGCTGAGTGCCCAAGCTAGCCTGCAGACTCCTCCATAAGTGGAAAGTGAAACGACTATCCCGATCAGAGACGATACTCACAGGAACTCTATGTAATCTAAAAATCTGTCGCACGTACATCTCTGCTAGCCTCTCTGTCGATGTACCCACTTTGAATGGTAAGAAGTGGACTAATTTGGTCAATCTATCCACGATGACCCAAATCGCATCATTTCCTCCTGGAGAACGTGGAAGCCCTGAAACGAAGTCCATATTCACGTGCTCCCACTTCCATTTTGGAATGGGTAAAGGTTGAAGCAATCCACCTGGCCTCTGTCGATCTGCCTTTACCTGCTGTCACACTAAACACCAGGATACGAAGCGTGATACCTCGTGCTTCATACCATACCACTATACATGCTCCCTCAAATCTCGATACATCTTGTTGGCACCGGGATGTATCGAGTACTGAGAGCGATGTGCCTCCTGCAAAACCTCTTCGTGCAGCTCTCCACTCGGCACACACATCCTCGTGCCATGCCGTAAAGATCCAACATCCGCAATAGTGAAGTCATCTGTCAGTCATGTCCGAACCTGTGCCCTGATACTCCTCAGAGTCTCATCATCATGTTGTGCAGCTCTAATTCTATCCATCAGCTCTGATTGTATCTGTAATTCCTATATCTGAATCTCAACACCTAGAACTAGCACTTCAATTCCCAAGCTCTCAAGATCGGCCAATAAGTGTCTATCTGTCGTCAAGTACATAGCCATCGGATACCTGCTCAAGGCATCGGCGACTACGTTGGCCTTTATTAGGTGGTACTGTAATGAGATATCGAAGTCTTTCATCAACTCCAACCATCTCCTCTGCCTCATGTTCAACTTCTTCTGTGTAAACACGTACTTCAAGCTCTTATGGTCTGTGAAGATCTCCATACGCTCTCCATACAGATAGTGTTTTCACAGCTTTAGAGCGAAGATAACTGCTGCTAACTCCAGATCGTGAGTGGGATAGTTCTTTTTATGAGGGCATAATTGTTTTGAAGCATAGGCAATTACTTTTCCGTGCTGATGAAGAACGCATCCCAAACCTTTTCCTGAAGCATCACTGTAGATAGTGAAACCACATGTCCCAGATGGCAACGTCAAAACTGGAGCTGTCATCAATCTCTTCTTCAGCTCATCAAACGCGGCCTGATAATCCTCTGTCCAGACAAAATCTATATCTTTCTTGGTCAGCCTAGTCATCGGCTCTGCAATCTTGGAGAAGTCTTGTACAAACCTCCTGTAGTATCATGCTAGTCCGAGAAAGCTCTTGATCTCTGCTACCAAACTGGGGGTAGCCCATGATTCCACTGCCTCTATCTTCTTTGGGTTAACTGAAATTCTATCACCCGTTGCCATATGTCAAAGAAATTCAACCTTGTCAAGGAAGAACTCACACTTTGAAAGCTTCCCGTACAACTCTTCCTTTCGGAGGGTCTCCAAGACCATCCTCAGGTGCTCTTCATGCTCTTCTGGGGTCTTCGAATACATAAGAATGTCGTCGATGAACACCACTACGAACTTGTCAAGGTACTGGTGGAATACTTTGTTCATCAAGTTCATGAATACTGCTGGTGCATTGTGAAACCAAACGGCATTACCGTGAATTCAAATTGGCCATATCTGGTCCGAAAAGCTGTCTTCGGTATGTTTTCTCTCTTCACCTTCACCTGGTGATAGCCTGACCTCAAGTCTATCTTTGAAAACACCTTCACTCCGCTCAATTGATCGAAAAAATCATCTAACCTCAGCAGCAGGTATTTGTTTTTGATAGTGAGGTTATTCAGAGCTCTATAATCGATACACATGTGTACCGTGCCATCCTTCTTTGGTACGAATAATATTGGAGCTCCCCATGGTGATGAACTGGATCTAATGAAACCTTTGTCCTGCAGCTCCTCAACTTGCTTCTTCAGTTCTACCAGCTCGCTGTTGTTGACTCTATAGACATGTTGTGAAATAGGCTCCGCTCCTGGTACCAATTCTATAGAGAATTCAATATCTCTGTCTAGCGGCAAGCCTGACAACTCTTCTGAAAATACATCCAGGAACTCCACTATCAGAGGATGTGGCAACTCCTCTTTTTCCTTCCTAGCTCCGTAAAAAGTGCCTCTACTCCGCTTTGCTGCTCCTCTGGCGACCTCAAACTCTGGCTCTCCTAGTGGTCGAAGTACTCTGCCTTTGTGACAATATATAGTAGCATGGTGTCTACTCAACCAGTCCATTCCGAGTTAATGATACTCTCCGATCCTTGCAATAATCATGGACTAGGATAATTTCTCCTCCAGTCGTGATCTTGCAAATCCTATCTAATGGTTCTATTTCTAAATGATGCTTAAGAGCATAAGATACAGATACGAAACTATGGGAAGCGCCAGAATCAAATAATACAAGTGCTGGAATAGAATCGAGAGAAACTGAACCTGAAATCACGTCTCCAGCTGGCTCGGCCTCCTCAATCGTCATAGCGTATGCGCATCCCTGTGGTGCTCCTCTCTACTGCTGCTGGTGCTGAAAAACCTCTGCTGCTGTGGTAGAAGTGGAGGTCCCCTCTGCTGGCCTATTGGTATAGTAGGTACTCTGGCTGGTCCTCTCTGAGTGGTTGCTCTACCCTGACGAGTCTGAATAGATGGACAGTCCCTCAGCTGATGTGATGACGATCCATAAGACAAGCATGTACCCAACCTCTTCCTGCAGATGTCTCTAGTGTGTCCTATCTTCCCGCAATACGCATACTAGGCAGCGGGCTGATTCTGTCTCTGTGGCTGCTGCTATTGGATGTGTCCTCGAACTGGTGTCTGGTGCTGCTAATGCTGCTGCTAGTACGACCTTTGTTGTTGTTGAAAGTGTGGGCACTTGGCCGGTCCCGTGTTACCACTTGTTCCTCCAAAAGTGTCGCATCCTCTCTTGGGCCTGAGGTCCAAGTCATCTTCAACAATCTGGGCATCCATCAGAATACCCTCAAATGTAGCAGTGCGTCATCCCGAAGTACGAGACTTGATCTCTCTATTCAATCCCTTCCTGAATTTTCGGTCTCTGTCTCCTGGGTCTCGAATCATCAATGGCGCGAATCGACTCAATCGACAAAACTCTACGGCGTATTCGTCGACTGACATGCTTCCTTGGACTAAGTCATGGAACTGACTTTCCAATGCTCCCAAAGCTACGTCAGGAAAGAAACTTCTCCTTGAAGAGCTCCTTGAAGAGCTCCTTGAAGGCCTTCCAAGTAAGTCCTTCGTCAGCGAGCCTCGGCTCTGTATGATACCACGTCAATGTGATATCAAACATCTGACTGCCAGCAGCCTCGATATAAAAAATCTCCAAAATCTGTGCCAAACGCAAGTTTTTCTCTATATCCTCTAGCCAGTCATCAGCATAGAGTATTCCTTCGGTGCCTTTGAACTCTCGAGGCATCATCCTCTTGAAGTCCACTATAGTACCTGGCTTCTGGTGCTTCTGGCCAGGATGCTGCTGTTGTCGTGCTACTCTCTCTATAGCCTGGAGAGCCACCTGATGAGCGTTCTCTATGCTCTCTCTCATCAACTCTGTCTGTGCCTGGTGCGCCTCTGCTTGCACCCTATGAGCCTCAGCTTGAACACGCTGAGCTTCTGCTATCACTCTCTGGGCTACTAATATGCCTTGGATAAGTATGAATATTTGTTCCCCGTAAGTGGGTATACCTCCGGGATTCAGGGTCGGTGGTGGAGGAAGGTTGTCTGTCACAACTGGGCAATCCTCTGAACAGGTGGAGGAGGAATCCCAACAGCAGCAGATACTCCCACATGAACAGGAGATGTAGGAGGAACTCTAGATGTCTGTTCGTCAGGTCGAGAGGTGGCAGACCTCTCTGAAGCTGCTGCTCCCAATCTCAAAGACCTAGTCTTCGGCGGCATCCTGAAGACAGACTGAAAAGAATCAATTAAGGTAATAGATACGATACAACCAAGAAAGGACATTAAAATTCCAAAGAAAGCAATTATTTATAATAGCATTATAAAGATCATAATTTTCTAGTTGTGATTGAGCATACTCTCATCCTAAATCCTATTCCTTATATCCTATCGCAGGCTCGCAGTAGTACAACTAAGTTATCGCACTACCACGACATCGCACAACTTACGAAGCTTGGACCTGCATGGGCCACCACTAAAAACGTGTCACAACCCGCGCCCGATATAGGGGCACGAGTACGTGGGTATGTCCAGCCTACGCCGCAGCATCGGCGGTAGAACGTTGTCTAGGTCTTAATAATATACTAAATATAACTCACAACCTATCAATGATATCAACTACATAAGGAGTACAATGAAATAAATATCTCTTAACATCTCATAATGTATACTCAATCACAATAGCTATAAGAATATAAATGGCACGATAAAAGATAAGAAAGAATGACATAGTCAAACACAATGTCTCAAAATAGAGATAAACCACAGTCTAGCTGTCCAACATGATAAGTCTCCACAAGTCTCAAATTAAACTTTACATAAGTCTCAATATAACTAAAATAAGTGTCAAATGCATAAGATAAATGCTGTCTAAACAGCTGCAGGTAGTGTCTCCTCTAAACAACATGATAAGTCTCCGGCGGTTGAAGGAGAGGGAGATGGTGAAGAAAGTCGGCTAGGTTAAGGTAATGGGGATGATGAAAAAAAGGGGATATATATAAGAAAAGTAGGGTTTTGAGCTTGACCTAGGGTGGGGCCGGTTAACACTCCTTGGAATTGGGTTTTGGCTTTTCATGTAGATATTTCAAAGGCTAGGATTTGTATTGTTTCAAATGGAGGGCTAAGTTTTGATGAGGGGTTGATGTTGAGTGTTACACACTTCAAAATTATGGGGAAAAATTCACATGAAAGAAAATGGGTTTCTTCATGTGTTGGTCTAATGGGGTGTGGATACCTCAATGCACTTTTGCATAAAAGTGCCCAACTATTGAAAAATTGCACAAGTTGGGTTTTTGGGTTAATTTAATTAAAATTAATATAATTGGTGTTCTAAAATTAATTGGAAGTACATGGGGCTAGAATAAGGTGGAACACAAGTATCATGATTGAAGAAGACTCATAATAGAATATTATCATAATTTGGGTTGCACAACATGGGTCCAGATTGTGTCTCCAATTTTGCTTGGAACGTACAACGATGTAAAGTTGGATTTATATAGAATTAAATATAATTGTTTGTAACGAATATTGTGCGACTAAAATGAAGCACACAAGGGCATAGTTATAAGTCGCATAAGATCAAAATATAAGGCTGGCACGTCTAGGACAAGGGTATAAATTTTGTAGGAAGGCAATGGCTAAAGTAGTGCTCCAATTATCGAAGCAACGGTAAGGTACAACAAGCAATAAAATTACAGCAATTAAATATAAATAAATATCATGCAATATTAACATATTAAATTAAATAATGAAAAGACGAAAATACCCCTATTCTGAAATGTGGTAGTGATAGTCCCGGCTAGGCCCAAATTGTCGTGTCAATGCTCCAGCGAGACGATCGTTCCCATCAGGACGTGATGTCGCTCGAGCACAAGCTGCGCCCGCACAAGGCTATGATCCGAATATACGAAAAAATAGCTAAGCCACAGAGTCGCACAATTAGTCTGAATACAGCAGAATAAGAAACTGAATAGGCAATAGATAACAAGTTCACAAAGTCATCATAGCGGAAGTATTGAATGAACACAAGTATGAAACAAAAATAATCTATTTATTGATAATCAATAAATATTACAAGCGGCGCTAAGTCGAGATTATAAGTCGCTCAAGCTCTCTCTCTCTCTCTCTCTTAAAATAATAAAGGCGTGCCAAGCGGCTTACAACTTGGGATGATAACATAAGAAATGTTTCAATATATTATGTCGTGTATATGTGCTTCAGCTCCGGACGCAACACTCCAAGGATCCAGAGCGAACTCCACGCCTTAGCATGCACGAGGGGATATTTCGCACCGACGAGGTTCTCCCTCATCCTGCAAGCAATCTGGTGGATTATCAGTACATTGAATGCACTGGTGGGGAGGCTTCTCGCCCGCTCAACGAATCCAAACATGTTTAATTAGTTTCGTGCACCAGCTATTAAGTTGTCTTTCTAATCTTGCCTTAGGATCAGTTGTATGGCATAAGATATAAGCCTAACTTGTGTGGAAGTGTGTCGTGCGATATAAGAGAAACACGGTAAAAGTTACCAACTTACCAATCGTCCTTCCATGTCCAAAGATTTAACCAAGTTAGCCATATATATATATATATATATATATATATATATATATATATATATATAATCAAGGAATTGCATAGCAACACAAGTGTTAAAGCATGTTTCTGATTCAGGTGCACGAGTTACTCCTATTTTCCAGATTGTGATACTTAGGTGGTTCAGACATATTATATACAGATTCAGGTTGATTCAGATTCATTAGGCGCAATGCAATGACTCATACGCGGATTGCCACAATCGATCCAAACTTAGTCTGTATGAAAGGTCGTTGGCGCTACAAGCCATTTTGGACGATAGTCGGGTAGACGACGACGGTTGTAGTCGCAGGTAGCGAACCCACTACAAGTCCTCCTGTCATACCTTTGCTAGGCTATTAGCATGACTATCCAGAATGTTCCATCCGGATCGGATCGGCCCCGGTGACACCAACGTATCGTCCGTAGGAATCCTACACCTTGTGCACAAGTTGTTTATGACCATGCAAGTCTTTTATCTTGATCTTGTTCTCTTATCTTATCTCTTTTGATCTGCATAAGCGACGATGGTTGTAGACACATGAACGAACCCGCTACAAGTCATCCCGAATAAACGACGATGGTTGTAGACGCAGGAACGAACCCGCTACAAGCCACCCCGAACCATGATTCTTGTTATTCTTTACTTATCAATACAGTTCAGTTCTTTTACTTGATACTTCCATTATTTTTTTATAGTTTATTCCAATCTTTTATTATGCTGTTCCTGATAAAAAAAACCGTCTTGGCGATCTTATGGTCTCGAAGCCTTTCGATGTTTTTTATTACTTGGCTCAGAACGACTATTTTGATAGTCTTCCTACCTTAGGTAAGTGAACCATGTTCTGTGTCATGCTTCCATAACATGGCATTATCTCTGTGACAAGTATTTTATATAAGACAAATAACATAAGGACATCAAGTCGACCAGTTCTAAACAATAAAGCGGAGTCTACTTGCACAAAGCTAAGGTAGCATGCGAGGGTCCAACTATGAGCCAAGTTTTATTTTCATATTCTAACACAAGCAATACAAGATATGATTAATCCTTTAGCTAGGTGCATTGTATTCTTATTAGCATGTAAGTGGTGATTTCTCTAGCGACTAGCATGTATCGTCCATGTTATTAGGTGTGCAGGCTAAGCAAAGACATGTTCATCGTAGCCACCCACATTAGCGATGATTCGCCTCGGCCGAGTGATACTCTGAGCGCATCTTTGAAAGTCTAAGTCTGAACTCCTAAATGGCCAAGTTTGAATTCATTTGCATCAAACGAGTCTTCTCGCTGAGCAAGGCGGGTCCGGTCGTCGTACTTGTGTCGTTTGAATCAGCTCTCCACATTGACGCGGAGCGGGTCGTTACACCCCCTATCGAACTTGGTGGTCCGCGAGGAAGCAGCCGTGCCTGGCCCAAGATAATTTTGACCTTGTGGTTGCCTCCGCCAGTGGAGAAGCGGAGGGCGTCAGCCTGGATGTCGATGGAGAATATATGCGCACCCTCGTGCCGAATCCAGCTCGACCTCTCGGATATCATCTCTACAGCTTTTGGAGATGCACAATCAAGAGAGAGGAGCCAAAACCCTAGGTTTTTGGTTCCTGAGCAAAACCTTAACGATAGTGGGGAGAACATTAGAATGAAAAAAAAATTGGAGAAAAAAAAAACTTAATTTGGGAGTGGAATTTTTTTTGGATAAAATTGGTCTAGTAATAACCTTCTTCAGGAAAAGAGTAAGCATACTATTAATTTGAAATGATGATTATATCACTTACATGTGATGTCATCCAAACATTGAAAGTCATCATTCTCACCTGCGGGAGAAAAAAAAAAATTTATCCAAATATATTTTGGAAAGTGAAATGCATTACAATATGTTAAATTTGACACTTTTATACTTTCAAGAAGTTACAAACATCCAAACAGCCCCTAAATGAACTAAAAAAGGTTACACTTCTAAGTTCAATTCATCGTACATCCAAACAAACAAAACTATAAATTGTCACTCCCAAGCTCCACTTTTTTAAAGCATCTAAACAAATAGTAGAAATATATGCATATGAAAATGCAATGTTTATACAATTTTCGAAATTTACATTTTTGCACTTCCGTTAACTTTGGTTATTTCGAAGCCATGTTATCGGTAAAGTTTCACAATGTGGCCTTTATAGTACATCTCAACTAAAGAGAGAGGCATGCCATTTCAATTATTGAAATGATCGCTACAGTCTTATGTTTGTTTGACCAGAATTCTGAATACGAGTCAGTAGAGAGGCGTGCTGTTTGTACACTGCCAGTGGTGTAGTACGTCAGGTGGACCGTGGACTATTATTATACTAGATACAATTCAAACTGCGAAAATGAACTGCCCCCAAATTTCATATAAACTACAGAAATACCCTCACTCAGGACAACGCGCATTATAGGACAATGGCAGGATCGTAAAATCATGGGAAACAATTGGTGATGCAGGCGCTGATCATGCACCAAGAGACCGCCACGTGTCAAAAACCGCATCGTCCGACTCTTTTTTCCTTTTCATCTTCTTCTTCTTCTATGCTGCTATGCACTTGTTCTCCGATAATTTCGGAACGAGGAAAGGAAAATAAAAGATATCGCCGAGGTCGCGATCGGCGTGAGATCGCCGGAGATCCGACGGCCGGCGGCGGAGACGGGCGGAGGGACGGCGGCTTGTCTGTCGAGTAGAGTCTTCTGGAAGGTTCCGGAATGGACGTCCCGCCGCCCGGAGCGACGGCAGCGGAGGGGGAGGACGACTCCGACTGGCTGCGTATCTACCAGGTTTGGCGAGGGAGCAACGTAAGTCACTCGATCCTCTCTCTCTCTTTATTTCCTAGGGTATTTTTTTTCTTTCTAATTGCGTAGGGTTTTGAATTGGTCGGTGTGGTATGGTATAGTATAGGCAGACCTATAGATTATGCAAACACACCCTGTATATTTATTCATTTCAGTAGAAGAAAATAAGGGAAAAAATTGCAATCAGTAGTCAATTGGGTTGATACGCTAATGATTTTATGTTAGGAAGAAGGAAAATTGCTACAAAACGAAAAAAAAAAGTTAGCAATTACTTAGTTAGCCCATATATAATTCACTATAATATTGCCTTATATATATATATATATATATATATATATATATATATATATATATATAAAGAGAGAGAGAGCAAACCCGACCGGGGGAGCACCAAGAGGTGGTGGGGGGACCGGCGCGGCTAGGTGGGAAAGCGGAGGGAGGTGGCTGAACAACAGTTGTCCGGAGGAAGCATCCACAGTAGAGGGCGATCAGCAATCAGAGACCACTTGCGGCCATGGCGGCCAGGCGGACGGAGGCATGGCGTAGAACGCGAAGCCAAATTGGTGATTAACCGCGACAGGGGGTTTCGTCAGCGGGGCCGACGGGATATGGCAATCCGGAGAGCAATTCGAACCTGGGCAATGGGGATGCGCCTCGACGAGTGGATTCAAGACGTTTTACGTCGGCGGAGAAAGAAAAACAACCGACGGATCGTCAGGTACATGGTAAATCGTGGGCTTCGTTTTTCCGGAAGGACGACGCTCAGGTGTCGGATCAAATGAGGTTTGTCACCCCCAAACGTGTAGGGGATAAGGTCCAGACTGTGTTCACGGAGGCGCATCTGGCAAAGACGACATAGTACTGGAAGAACATTGTCGTGTTGTATGTCCTTGATAATTGTCCGTTCTACGGGCAGATTCGTGCCTATGCTGCTCGGGTATGGCGACCGAAGGGGAGCATGGGAATATTCTCGCACGAGAACGACTTTTATTATGTTCGGTTCGAAATGAAGGAAGACATGGACAGAATCCTTAAGGGGGGTCCATGGACGTTTGATGGAAGGCTAATTATCATAAATGTTTGGAGCCAAGAACCGAAGTGCGAAAGGAAAGTATTGAAGTCGGTTCCAGTCTGGATCCGACTTCCTGAATGGCCTATCAACTATTGGAGCATAGACATAATGATGTTGGTGGCAAGCATAGTTGGTTCACCTATCAAGGCGGATGAAGCGACTACGAAGAGAGTCAGACTGGGTTATGCTCGGATCTTTGTTGAGATCGAGACAGGGAGGGTTCTACCACAGACCGTCGAGTATGAGCTACCTTCGGGGGAGGTGTGCCTACAGCGGGTTGAGTATGAATAGGTCCCGTCGGTTTGCTAGCATTGCAAGTGTTTTGGCCATCTAGCTAGGGACTGCAAGACGGTTGGGACGCATCAGCCAGGTGACGTAGCTGAGAACATCAACGGGAATGGACATGAGGGTATGGTGACAAATCTTCGGGACAGATATCTCTAGCAGACATGGAAGGAATGTCCAGAGCAGCGATGCGGGAGTAGCAGAGAGAACGGCGATTACTATGCCGAACAGGTGGGAGATGGAAATCGAGATCGATACTGGGCTCGATAAAGCATTGGTTCTGTCCAATGCTCGTCGTACATCTACTGAGGATAGCATGGATGGAGCAGGAGAAGGAGGGTCTGGAGGGGATCAAAACTTGGTTGTGTTCTAGGCACAAATTACTACACCAGGTAGGGGTGTAGCGGGTTGGGGCGGAGGGAGGATGGAACCGATGAGGCACTATACCACAGGAGCTCAAAGAATAGAAGTAGCAACAGTCGATCGAAGAGGGGGAGAAGACAACGTCGTTCCGGGTAATGAGAGCAGGAAAAGACACGCAGGGCATTTGCGGGACGACACTGGGCGTAGTGCACAGTATTCACAAGGGGGAGGTGATATTGTGCATTGACAATCCACGATAGAAGAAAGTGCACTATACAGCTGCTGAGGAGGCAATAGAGGAAGATGGTCAGAACGAGGTCGTTAATTACCCATTTAACGACTCAGATGATATGCATGGGCCCTAATCACTGATTTAATATCAGTAATCGTGTGGAATGTGAGGGGGGTTTGCTCCCTGGGTAGATGGAAAGAGATCTACGATGTGCTGAGGAAGGAAAATTGTTGTATGGCAGGCACTTCGGACCACTCCCCAGTTTGCATACGACTTGTTGACCAACCGAGGTCCAATGCGTGACCTTTCCGGTACAACAACAAGTGGGTGCTTCTCGAGGGATATAAGGAGGTAGTGCGATGGGGACTACATGCAAATGTTAGAGGAAAACCTCAATTCCGACTCGTCAGCCAGCTGAAGAAGGTGAATGCGGGCCTAAAGGCTTGGAGCAGGTTAGTTCCGGCCCGGAAGCTCCAAGAGGTGGAGCAGCGCCTTCGGGAGGTGCAACAACAGCTTCAAGAAGACATTCTGAATGAAGATATAACTGCAGAGGAAAGAAAGCTTGTCCAAGATATCGGCGCTATCAGGTTCCATGAGCAGATAGAACTAACGCAGAGAGCGTAGTGTTCGTGGCTGCGGGATGACGATAGATGCTCGAAGTACTTTTATGACGACGTGAGAGCACATTAGCTTCATAACCATATCATCAAGCTTATTATTGGCGACGAAAAGGAGGTCGCGGTCCCAAAGGACATCCAACTATTTCTGGTATCAGAGTCTGGTTTGTGAATAAAAGCTTTTAGGTATCGTGTTTGGACAATTTGGGAAGAGCGCCAACACTTCTTTCATCCATACAGGCTAAAAGTCTCTCAGAGAAAACCCGAGAGAAAGCCTCTGATACCAGAAATAGATACAATACTAGAAGAAAATAGGAAACAAGGAAGAAAGAAGAGATCACTCAGAACATGCACTTAGAAAGCAAAATCAAAGAAAACCATACAATTTTCGATACCCTTACAAGTGTCCTTCAAGGCTTATTTATAGGTCTAGTATGACCCTTGATTGCCTCTTCTAAGGAAAATCGGATCTTTTTTAGTGGAGAGTGCTTTTCCTTAGTGGGGAATACTTTTTAGAAAGTAGCCTCTTGATTGGGGTCATACATCATCAGGATATGCTGTAGGTCTGGCACCTCCTCTTGTAGATCCTCCACCAAATTGAATAGATTATCCCTTTGCTTTATTAGGTCCTCAATCGTTGCTTTTAGGTCTTCCACCTTTTGATAGTGCCTTTTTTTAGCGCTATAATCTTGTGGTGAACTTTTGGTGATGTCTTCTTTTCCATCGTTTCATTTTCTTCCTATCTTGGCTCTTGAGTATAGCTTTAAAAAAGCTTTTGAGCTTATCTTTATCACGAGGGAGTGGGAAATGTGTCAACCTTGCTTCTAAATGCTTTCTTCCATGCCTTCTATGTCATCATCTGGGTCATTGGGTACAATAGGATCGTCCTTTTCTGCCATGATGTTCTCATATGTCAGCAAACCATATCCTCCAAGGCGGAGATTGCTTGAAAAATTAACCATATATCTGTACTTGTCATCATATTCTTGATTTCTTGAGATATAATCAACAAGTAGGAGATTTTGGGTTGCACTGACTGTCCCAATTCTTTCTGAACCAATGATGGTGAGTCTAGAGAATAACTCCTATGCTGCCTGCTTCCTTTCCTGCTCAGAGAAGTTTTGTTTTTTGGAACTTCTCGTAGGCCAAGCAAGAGTCTTCGGTTACCTTTTGAAGTTCCTAGATCTATGCCGATGGAAAGAACTTGATGTGTTGGCGCTCTTCCCAAATTGCCCAAACACGATACCTAAAAACCATCTGGAAATTTGTGGAATGTGCATCAACAGCCTTAACACATTGAGTTTTGTAGCCAATTTAGGAGAAATCTGAGATTGGTGCACCAAGTGTTTGTCAATTGGTCAATTAGACTAAATTGACATTAGATTGGTTGTGCGTGGCTAGATACGTGTCCACAATTGGATACGGAGAGCCGTATCACGATACACCATGATATAGGGAGTGGGAAGTGGGTTTTTCTATGTATTGGCGTCCTAGTGAGCCATTCTCTATTAATTTCTTTGTGATTAGCTATTCTATATGTTTATATATCATACATTATATAATATAGTGCATTACATGTGATTTGGAAGAGTCATATGAGTATCCTAGTGTGAACCTTGTGAGTATCATGAGCGCACACTAGATGTTTGATAATTTGTCGTAGTGGTTGTGGTGATGTGTGTTCAAATATTGGATTAGTTGGTAAGAGTTCACTGTGATATATATAGTGTCATCTCTATATCATTATGAATACTCAATCACAATATTCTAAAGGAAGAGTGAATAAGAAGATAATCCAGATAACACTCTAAAGATATAAAACTAGACATGATCTGGAAAAGAAACACTAGTCTAGATCTCTACAAATGTCACCTCAAGTCCACAGTGTAAGAGCAGTCCTGTCTATAACATCACTCTAAAATCCCGGGATGGAGAGCACAACCATTACTAAAAAATATTATCTAGTTAGGAATGGAGCGAAGTACACCTCTAACAGCAGTTCCAATAAATGATAAAGACTATGTATCACTAAATAAAGAGAAATACAAGATAAATAGAGCATGAGCAGAAAATATACAGGAGATGAAAATACTGTAAATAATACTAGAGAGATAAGCATCATATACAAGAGTCAGGATACACAACTAGCTAAGTGAGTGAGCACTAGCTTCGACATGTGATCGGCTTGGGAACTTGTAATGGAATCATGGCCTGGTTAATCATACGTGAAGTGTATGATTAACACTAACAGAGAATTTGTACAAGAATACTTGTACATGAATAGATATTAATCACATATCTAACTAGCACTCCCCAACCCCTGACTGGTATAGTGGATCCAACCATAACACGTTATGATACATGATTTGCAGAGCAGGGGTATCCTGAGTTGGTTTGCAAGCGTGTGGTCACACCACACGGTAATCATGTTCTATTGGCTCTGGTGATAATGAAAGAGGTGGAAGGGATTATCAAGAGGGCGGACCCGAACAAAGCTGGGACCTGACGGGTTTGACAGTCGCTTCTATCAGTGCATTGGGAGGAGATTAAGTTCAAAATGCTGTAGTTGATCACGGATTTCTTTGAGAATGGTAGACTTCTATGGGAGTTGAACCATACTTTCCTCGTTCTTATTCCGAAGGAGGGTGCCAGTTCGCTCGCGGACTTCAGACCCATCGCGTGTTGCAATTACCTCTACAAATTGATTACGCATTTGATGTGTCGGCGGATGGAGGGCATTATGCGGGAGCTGATTTCTGCGTACCAGACACCATTCATCAAAGGGAGGAATATTGCTGACAATAACATTTTAGCTCATGAGATGGTACAAGACTTTAATAGACCAGGAGGGGATAAGGCTTGCATCAAACTAGATTTTCAGAAGTTATATGAAATCGTGAACCAAAAATTTGTCTGTCAGATCATGCTTGCTATGGGCTTTGATAGCAGGTGGGTGGCCAGGGTTCGGAAATATATCACAACCCCGACTTTCTCTGTGCTCATCAAGGGGCAGCCGCATGGATTCATTAAAAGCAACAGAGGGTTGAGGCAGGGTGACCCATTGTTGACTTATTTATTTACTCTGGTCATGGAATATTTCTTGTGTCTCATGGAGACTGGGTGCTCAGGAAGCAGATTATTCCACTTCATAGCAGGGTGATACCTCATGTGTCTCACTTGATCTATGCAGATGATTTACTGGTTTTCTTGAAACCAACAAGGGGGGTATGACTCAGCTGTCCTTTATCATGATGATGTTCGGTTTATACTCGGGTCTACACATGAATCGGGACAAGAGCAAGGCTTACTTTAATAAGCACTGTCAGAATAAGGAGGAACTTGCATCACTTCTAGGAGTAGAGCGGGGTGAGCTTTCGGTCAAATACTTGGGGATTCTGTTATCAGTCAATTACGCCAGAGATATTGATTGTCAGAGACTAGTTGAGTATACACAAAGGCGAGTTGAGGGGTGGCATGTCCAAAACCTATCTTTTGGTGGACGGATTGAGCTGGTTCGCGCAGTCTTTACGGCGATTGTCCGCTTTTGGTTATTGGCTATACTTCTTCCAATCTCTACGATTAATAGGATCGAGAAAATTTGTGCCAACTTTGTTTGGAGAGGAGGGATACATGCTATAGGGTAGGACACCCTCTGTCGACCGCATAAGAAAGGAGGAGTAGGTCTGCAGCCTTTACGACTGCTCCGGGATGTGGCTGGGCTGAAGCTTACTTGAAAGTTTCTTTCGAGAGATTCGCTATGGGCAACTTGGATAGAGAACAAATACTTGAGGGGACAAAATTTTTGTAGTAGGTCTTCAAACAATAATGACTGTTGTTTTCAAAAGTATTACTTTATATCGCTCTCAATTGAAGCAGTTGATCTCGAGGGTCTTCAAAGATGGTAAGACCACAGACCTATGGTTTGACCCATGGATTGCACACCAAAGCTTGATAGAGCGAGGAGGGTCAATGACGTGTCGAGGGACTGGAAGGAGGGAACGTGTGAGTGTCATTATGAGGAATGGAGTCTGGCATCCGGATTTACATGACGGCACGCGACAATTCAGGGAGATCATTTGGACGATGAGAGTGGACACATCACTTCAGACTGATACATGGATTTGGGATAATACTGGGACGAAGTGGTTCACACATAGAGCCGTAGCTAATGCTGTCAGAGTCGCATACCTGGAGATGGAGTTGGCGGATGTGGTATGGGCTAAATGTGTTGCTCGTAAAATGCAGTTGTCTATACAAATTGTGCCTGGGAAGATTACTCACACTTGATAGGTTGCATAGATTTGGACTGCAACTGGAGGCCCAGGAATGTATACTGTGCCGACAGAGGGATGAATCTATGACACATTCTTCCAATGTCTGGTGGCGTGGGATATTTAGCTAGTCCAACATGATATGTTGGGCTTATCCAGTAGGGGAATCCATGACCGGAGAACAATCGTCGAGGTCATCAGAAGTGAGAAGCGGAGATATTTTGCTTGGTACAACGAGGTTTGGATCAGATTTGTTGCAGCAGTCTGGCATGTCTTGAAGGAGCGGACAATCGTATCTTTGAGCGATCGGTGATTTCCACCATTGAGATTATCCATAATATTTAGCAGGATGTTAGTATAATGAGAGAGAATGCGCACCCTTGAATTGCCTTTTGAATTTTGTAATTTTTTGATTTAATTAATACAATTGCCTTCTTCCATATATATATATACATATATATATATATATATATATATATATATATATATATATATTCGAAGAAGGTAAATTTTATTTAGGCCTCTTCGAGAGGCTACAACTCAGTCCGAAGGCTTGCAACAAATCTAGTCCGAAGGCCTATATATACAATCCCTAGTCCGAAGGCCACACCCTACCCAAAGGCTATATCTTGGCCCAAATGCACCACGTCCGAAGGCTCCATCTGGCCCGAAGGCCTCACGTAGCCGCACCGCACCACGCTACACCAGCTCCCACCAGCACCGCACCTGCACCTTGTATCGCATCCGCGCACCATCCGGATCGCACCGCATCACGCACCTGCACTGCACCCAACCACCACTCCACTATTGATTCCCCCAAAGTGGAATTAAATGGCGTCGGGGGTTCTCGAACCTACAACCTCCCCGTCCGGGTGCATCGGTCTTCACCGTTAGGCTAGACGTCATTTGCTATATATATATATATATATATATATATATATATATTCGAAGAAGGTAAATTTTATTCAGGTCTCTTCGAGAGGCCACAACTCAGTCTGAAGGCTTACAACCAATACAGTCCGAAGGCCTATATATACAATCCTTAGCCCGAAGGTCCCACCCTTCCCGAAGGCTATATCTCGGCCCGAAGGCACCCACTCAGCCCGAAGGCTCCACGTTCGAAGGCACCACACCCGAAGGCATCATGCTCGAAGGTTCCATCTGGCCCGAAGGCCTCACGCAGCCGTAGCCGCACCGCACCGCGCCGCACCAGCACCGCACTTGCACCGCACCTGTACCTTGCATCGCATTTACGTACCATCCGGGTCGCACCTCATCACGCACCTGCACTGCACCCAACCACCACTCCACCATTAATTCCCCTAAAGGGGAATTAAATGGCGCCGGGGGGTCTCGAACCCTCAACCTCCCCGTCCGGGTGCATCGGTCTTAATCGTTAGGCTAGACGTCATTTGATATATATATATATATATATATATATATATATATATATATATATTGCCCCCGACTAGATCCACCGATCTTCCGCCACACAGCCATGGCTCTTATGCCTCTCCCCGATTACCACAAGGGTCACTCGAGTTCAGCGTATATATATATATATATATATATATATATTGCCCATGACCTCTTAACCTAGTGGTTAAGAGGGAGGCATCCCCACCCACAGGTTAGTTCGAGCAACGGGACTGTACTTTAATTATCTTTGTTAGGAGTTAAGTGCGGTGGTGGTGGATGCGGTGCATGTGTGCCCGAGTGCGGTTGCAGTACGATGCAGATGTGGCGTCAGTGCTGGTGCGATGCTGGAGAAGGAGGCATTCGGGCTGTGATATAGCTTTCTGGCTGGGATTGGTTGGTAGGCCTTCGGGCCAGAATAATATTTACATTCTTTGAATCCCCCCCCTATAATATTGTGTTATATATGTATAGACATATACATCAAGACAGATGGAGACACGAGCACCTCCAAACATTTTTGGTGTGCCCTAATGTATTTTGAAGTATTGAAGAACTGGTGTCATGTCCAATACATGTCTGATAGGATGCGACATAAAATAGACCAAATTTGGAGTTTTCGTTCTTCCTAGAACCATAGCTTATAGGTTTGAGACTTGAAGAATCAACTGAATAAAATAATCAATTAACAAACAACTAAGACTATCACTAACCTGTGATATCCGGACTCAGCACTTTAGGCCGAAGTATCAGGGTCGACATGACCTGACACGGGTACGGATATGGATACGGAATCCGGGATGACTCGTCAGGATGACTAGCGGATACGGCTTGAGAGCATATATTCGTAGAACAAAAAAATGAAAAAAATTCAAAGAATAGGATGATTTCTAGTAATAAATCCACCAAATATAAATATATATATGTATGTATAATTTCGTATGAAAAAATATGTTGGGGGACTAATCTACCGAATTAGGGGGGAGAGCAGCTGTGGAGACGTCCTTCTTCTTCGTTGTTGAAAACTCAGTGAGAGAGAAATAGGCGCCTCTTCTTCTTCTTCTTCTCGGTTTGGGCTGAATATTGAGAGAGAGAGAGAGAGAGAGAGAGAGAGAGAGAGAGTTATGAGGTTTGGGTGCTTTGGGTTTGGGATGGTTTTGGGAAAAGAGAGGATAAATGGGGGAAGATGAAGAGGGTTCTTTTTTAACTTAGGAAAGTGTGTAAGAGATGTGTTGGCATCTGTAGTTGGTAAGTGTTCACTGTTCACCGGATATCTTTAGGTCCGGTTGCTTCTTTTAGAAGAGTTCCAATTTTTTGTTTTATTTTTTCCCATAAAGTAAGTTATTAATATATTTCACGTGAGTTTTGAAGTATTATTAATGGGCCTTATTAATGTATATTGTCAAAGTAAAAATAACAATTTCTGCTAAAAAAGTGCCACTCTAAAAAGTATGCAGTTTAAGAAACATTAATGATAGGAATAGGAAAGGTTGGCTGCTTATTTAGCATGAATAACACATCCTTCTATACAAATACAAATTATTTTTCCTGTAACCTCATCATAAGGAATAGGAAAGTTTGGAAAAAAATAAATGATAGGATTAGAAAAGGTTGGCTTCTTATTTAGCAGGAATAACGCATTCTTCTATGCAAATTGAAATTTGAAAGTTGGAAAAAATTAAATGATAGGAACAGGAAAGGTTGGCTGCCTATTTGGCATGAATAAATGCATCCTTCTATAGAAATTATTTTTTCTGTAATTCATTAGGACCGATGGAGTTTTTATGAGTTGTATCCTATTTGACGCCCTATTTAAAACTCATAAATTATTATTAGCACCCTTTAATAGGATACAACTTTATTTGTAACCGTTAAATAGGAAAACAATATTAAGCCTAGGTTGGCTGCCTAGAATTATTTGTAATCGTTAAATAGTATTATTTGTATGAATAACCTAATCAACTTGAATACGTATTGCATGCCTAGGTTGGCTGCCTACTTTATTTGTCTCTTGGGTCCCAAGCTTTAACATATATTTAGCAAAAATATTTATTTTAATAGCCGTTTTTCCGTATCCAAATTTTGGATCCTTTTTATCCGAATCCGTGTGTCCTTCAATTATGATTTTGAAGAGTCCGACTCTTGGATATGTACTCGTACCCGACACATGTACCCGAGTCCAGGTAATATAGTCACTAACTTGATGAGAGGACAAGAAGAAAAAGTGAGAGGCAGGGCAGGTCCCTTTCCTTTAAAAACACTGTAGACAACAGTAGATGAAGTAGAGGATGCAAGGTAGAGACATTAGTAGTAGATAACAAAATAACAATCATGGAGATGAGGTACACACCTGATCCACAAAGACCAACAATGTATGACATGAATGGACAACTCGTCGGGTTGGTCGGGTTGGTTAGTGAGTAGCAGCTAGGATTGTGGCTATTGGGTTATGGTTGGCTATTGGGTTAGTGGTGGCTAGGTTTTGAGTGAAGGCTAAAGTGTGGAGTGGAGACCAAGGCTGTAAAAGGCATGAATTGCACTCAGATGCAAGGTCTTTTTGAGCCTAGGCATGCGGAGCGCAATGAGGCACTCGAAGCGAGACACATTCAAAAGTGTGCAAATAATATAATTTCAAATAAACAAACACGTATAGTGTCTATCAATTCATAACACATCGAAACTAGTAAAATGGGAAGTACATAAAGTCATAAAGATAACTAAGTCTTAAACATTGTCAAAAGACTCAAAATTCAAAAAAAAGCTATCGCAAGTTCACAATGATAGTTGAAAACTCAAAATAAACTATTATAAGACCCTAAAGCTCATCATCATCCATATCATCTCCATCACCAAAGATATCTGTGGATTTATATTCTTCTCCTCCATCCCTGTTAGATTCCTTCATGATCAACCCAATCGTCTTCCTTATTACACGTCATCTAAGCATTATTTTTAGAAACCCACTAGTCGTGCGATTACGTGTGCATGACCAAGGTGCGCAATTCTGTGCCTCTTGACTTTAGAGGCACAATCCTTTCTGCTAGACATGCCATAGGCCCAAGAGGCACTATGAGATACATGCCTATCTTTATTGACTGCCCAACTCGACTTGATATGAATGTTACTTAATCCTGACCCTCTTTCTCTTTTTCTCACTCAATCCAACCTAGCGCCCGGATTCTCTAATACCAATCTAAAGAATTATTCACTCACTTATCTAGAAAGTTCTATCCTTAAAGAAAAGAAGTGTTCTCTAGACAAACATCGAGGAACGAGCATCGTAGGAAAGAGACAAGGAGATTGTTCATCAATATATAGCAAGATGGTTTTGTGAGATGACTATTCATTCCAGTGCAACCACTCTTGATATTTTATTCTGATGTATGAACTATGAAGCAATCGGTTAATATGCTATGGGTTTACAACTACCAATTATCCATCAATTAAGAGTTCCACTTTTAAAAAAAGTAGATGTCACAACTCATTATAGATCATAAAGAAAAATTGTCTAAAGTTGGATGTCTTATTATGTAGGATGAGTGGGAAGATATTCAAATTAGGAGCATTATGGTTTTTTTAATGAAATTTTCCCAAAGGCTCTATGTTCATAGAGTCTATTTATGTTTCGACTATAGTTTATTGGGAATAGAGGATGCTTGGGATACTTGACAAGTGGATCGATTATGTCGAGGTAGAGGGGGAATGTTGTGCAAGTTATAACGAACAATCAAACAAGTTTGGTATTGACACGTAATAATCTAATATTTTTTGGTATAATTTTTTTTATATTTCATTTTTTACTAAATAAACAGGTATAGTTTGATTGAATTGTGGAGTTACTAATAACGTGAAATTCTTTATACGAAAATTCTTAGAACAAAAGCGGCCACACTTGTATTGAACGCTTTATGCTGCTTATTGTCTAGAATTGATGTTTTAAGATATAGAATTACCGAATATTCATAAGGCATTAAAATTGTGCACGATTGATTGGGGAGATCGGTGTATGTTAAGGGGGTTGTGTAAAAAGAGGAACATGATTAGGCCAACAACTAGGTTTGTTGTTGCTTTCTTTGTCAAATATTTTACAAGTATGAAAAGAGATTTAGAGAATTGTTAATGCGTAGGGCGTTACACGTGGGCCGTTGCATAGGGCGTTATGCATAGGGCTTTACGCTTGGGTAGTTCCACACAGGCATTACGCGTGGGAGTTGCGCACGGGTGCTTCTGCGGGTGCTCCGCATTAGCGCTCCGCGTGGTCGCTATGCGTAGTCGTTCCGCACAGACGCTGCACGTGGGCGCTCCGCGCAAAAATGCTGCTCTGTGTGCAGAACTGACTGTTCGTTGCGCTATGAGCATAACTGGTATTTAGTGGGGATTACTACTGTAAACGTCTACTTAATAGGGAGTTTGGTTCTCCTATATATTCGAAAGTTCTTTTTTGCAAGTGAGAAATATAGAGTATATGCTACGTGAGAAGAGAGCATCAACCTTTCGGAGCAACGAAGTTTTCTCAGTTCGAGGAGTCTAAATGCTGTCAATACAAGAGTGACAAGTGAGCATTCCAGAAGTTCAAGTTTCAGAACTTGCTGGTTTCTGGAAACAAATCGAAGGAATAATGGTTAATTTTACTTTGAGCAACAGTAATTTTGATCACCCTAGCGAGTTGTCATCTTCAACATCTTTTTTCTCTTGTTAATCTTCTTCTTCTTATGTTTGATATTGTAACAGAGTTATTAGCAACGGTGTTAATACTTTTACAAGTTTTACATTTCAGTCAGTTGTAATCTTCTTTACTTAAAAGTTGTAAGTATCAAGTTATTATAATTTTCGATTTTTCTACGTACGTTGTACGATCTTTGTAACCGCGTGAATAACAATCTGGAAGTAAGAACCGAGCAATGATCAAGCTATAAAGATGAAAAATCGTTCTAATCTTCTCGACACAAGTTTTCACAAACTTGCAAAGTTCGATGGAGAACATTACAACATTTGAAAGATGAAGATTGGTCTCAATCTTCAACTCGTAAATGTTGAATACGTGTTGACTGATCCTAAGCCTACTATTCTAGAGACAGAAGATGTGCTTGCTATTGCTAGCACTATTGGTATATTAGAATATTCTTGGTATATTTGTTGGTGTATTAGAATATTTTTGGTATATTTGTTGGGATATTAGAATATTCTACATGGGGTTTTAATGGGGTATTAATGTAAGATGAATGGTTGTAAGGCTATAAATAGCCAAGAGATTATCAATAAAAATATAACAATTACTCCAAAATATTCTACATGGTATCAAAACCCAAACCCTAGCCACCACCTCCCAAACCCTAGTCGCCACCACCGCTGCCGTGCCGCCCGCCACCACTGCTGTCGCATCGCTCGCCCGCCACCACCTTCGTCGCTTGTCCGCCACCACCACCGCGAAGCCGCAACTCCCGCGGAGCCTTCTGTCGCGGTTCCTGGCGTCTCTAGGGGGTTGTTCCAGACGTTGACATCGAAGGCCTAGATTTGATGTGGGAGAGACATGATCGGGTCTAGGAGAGGATGAAGAGGGCGAACGTGAATCGTGAGACGGATGTGGGATGGTCAGAGAATAGGAGGATCGATGGAGGAGATCATCAAGAAGTTGGACTCTGCGGAGGTCGCAACGTTGATGAAGCTGATAACTGTTGGCTGGTGAGAGCGCGACACGAACATTGACGAAGTTGGAGCTTCCATCCATCGATTTGAAGCTTGATGGACCGGCCATCTACCTGAGTTGGTCACGACGGGTGAAGAGAACCCTCGCAGGAAAGAACCTGGGGGGTTTCTTGTCAGGTGAGAAGACAGCTGGATGAGGGCTCGGCATGACGCGACGAGTGACAGTCCACTCATATGGTGGTATACATTTGGCTCCTCACTTCTTTAGTCCAGTCGATCGTCGCTACAGTGGATGACCTTGAGATGGTAAAAAATGTGTGGGAGAAGTTGAGGAGAACCTACGATGGTATAGGAAATAACTTGAGGGTTTTCCAAATCAAGGGAGAGATCGACGACACCGTACAGGGAGAGAAGACGGTACAGGAGTATGCTACGGAGTTGGAGCGTCTATGGTTGGATTATGACCACTTCTCAGACCGGACGAGCTGCGAGGACCCGAATTGTAAGGAGAGACAGGTACGTCTACAGGAGAGGACGATGAAGTTTTTGAAGGGGCTGGCCGCAGTGTTTGCTCAGAGGACAACACTACTTCTAGTCCAACCGAAGATTCCTACACTTGAGGAGGCTATCTCGGCCATGATCCAGGAGGAGACTCGTATCAAGCTACAGGCTGGGACATGTGGTCCTCCTGAAGTAAAGACAGCACTGACGATTGCCAATTCAGGCGGCAAATGACCTAGGGAAGACCCCCGGCAGTGTTACAACTGCGGGAAGGTGGGCCATCTGAGGTATGCTTGCACCAAACCACCCAAGGAGGGAGATTCAGGTGGCAGACGTAGACAGTTTGAAGGACGTGCCGTGGTCGTGGGAGTCGACAGGGTGGTCGAGGAGGTTATCGGGCGAACCTGCTGGTAGCAGAAGGCGAGGAGGGAGCTAATGGTGCCTATACTGAGGAGGATCAGGCACTACTGGGCATGCTGGAAGTACTAAGGAGAAAGCAGAGAGCATCAAGCGATGGAGACAGGAGGAGTGGGACTGAGGAGGCGTCTACCTCAGTCTTCGCCAGAGGCAACGCTGCCATATATGCCCATCCATCGGAAGGTACTAATGACTCACTCGTCCTTGCATCTATGTCTTCCCTTAGATCGTCAGACTGGATTATCGATTCGGGTGCGTCTCGACACGTGAAGGGAATGCTAGTGAGTTCTCTTCCTACACTCACCTAGCATCTGCAGACAACATTCAAACAGCCGATGGTACTTTCCAGCCAGTGGTTGGTAAGGATACTGTGATTGTACAGGTTCAGTAAGATTATCCAATGTTTTACATGCTCATTCTTTTTTAGTCAGTCTTTTGTCCATTAGTTCTATAATCCTCCAACTAAAATGCATTGCCTTTTTTGATATTCCTAAGGTGATCTTCCAGGAGAAGGAGATGGGACGAAGACTTCGGACTGGCATTTTGCACGATGGACTGTGGTACCTGGATCGGGAAGAACTGGATTCGGCATTGGTGTCTATGGAAGAAAAGACAAGAATGAGAGGACCAAAAATGAGTGCCGAGGATATACTGATACTCCATCACAGGCGGTTGGGGTACTCTTTTGGTATTTTGAGTAGGTTGTATTAATCTATTTATGAGAAGGCAAATAAAGAGAAACTAGTATGTGATGCATGTGATTTAGGCAAACTTACTAGGAGCTCATATGTTGGTGCGGATCATAGGAGCTTTTTTGTTTTTGATATTATACATTCTGATGTCTGGGGGCCGTGCGTCACAACTACTATGAATGGTTATAAGTATTTCGTCTCTTTTATTGATTGTTCCTCTCGTGTCACCTGGCTGTATTTGATGAAGAATAAGAGTGAGGTCTTTGTCTATTTTCGAGACTTTCATAAACATGTCCAGACTTAGCACAGAGCAATGGTGAATGTACTAAGGTCTGACAATGGAACAGAGTATACTAACAAAGCACTTGAGGAATACCTGTCAGCCCAAGGGATACAGCATTAGACCACATGTGCATACACATCAGCACAGAATGGAGTGGCAGAAAAGAAGAACAAACAGGGAGTTTGAGCCATACTACCGTCGTCGACTCAAAAGGGGTATGCGTGCTGGAGCCCAGTAGAGAAGAAGAAGTTTGTGAGCATGGATGTTCATTTCAGGGACTTTGAGCCATACTACCGTCAGAAGGGAGCCTCATCCATGAGCAACTCACCTGATACTAAGAGTATGAGACGAGAGATGGAGATTGGTGAGAGTGTGGTGACCGATTTAGGAGTATGGCATGGAGGAATGTTTGAGAAGGAGCAGGAGGCGAGAGATGGAGATTGGTGAGAATGTGGTGACCGATTTAGGAGTATGGCATGGAGGAACGTTTGAGAAGGAGCAGGAGAGTGAAGAGGAACAAGGGGAGGCGATGAGAGGTGTTAGGTCCACGACTCAGGGGGAGTTACTTACCTATAGTAGGAAAGGGAAGCAAACGGCAGGACCAGTACCTATAGTGCCAGTGCCAAGTCCCTTGTCTGCGTTCGTCTCAACTCCTAAGACACCTACACCACCACCACCAGATTTCCCTTTATGTGATATCATTCTTCCTACTACTTCCACACCATTATCAGTATGGAGGACCACTTACAGCAATGTGGGAAATCCTCCTGATAGATATGGTTGGGACCTTGCTCAGTTTGTTTCATATAATAACATCTCTTCTTCTCATGAAGCATTCATTGCATCTTTGGATAGTATTACTGTACCTAACAATTGACAGGTTGCCAGGAACGATCCAAAGTGGAAAGCGGCGATGCACGAGGAGTTAGACGCTCTTGAGAAGAACTACACTTGGGAACTGGTAAAACTTTCAGAGGGGAAGAGGGCAGTCGGATGCAAGTGGGTCTTTACTGTGAAGCATAACCCAGATGGAAAAGTAGAGCGCTACAAGGCTCGACTGACAGCAAAATGATGCAGTTAGACGTACGACATTGACTATGATAAGACTTTTGCACAAGTGGCGAAGATAAGCATCGTAAGGACCCTGATTTCTTTGGCAACGAATGATGGATGGAAGCTACACCAACTGGATGTGAAGAATGCATTTCTTCATGAGGATCTAGTGGAGGAAGTGTACATGGAGATACCACCAGGATTCTGTACCGATAAGATAATGGTTAAATCTGCAGGTTGAAGAAGTCCCTCTATGGACTGAAGCAGTCTCCCCGAACGTGGTTTGACAGATTCAGGAGGGCGATGATAGGGATAGGATATCAGCAGATCAATGCTGATCATACTGTGTTCTTCCCTCGGAGTGGAGGTCACATCACCATGCTTGCGGTGTATGTGGACGATATGATTATCACAGGAGATGATGAGCAGGAGATTGTCCGACTCAAGGGAATGCTTGGCAAGGAGTTCGAGGTGAAGGACTCTCGCCTTCTTCGGTACTTCCTTGGGATTGAGATTGCTCGAGAAGCAGAGGAGATTGTTCTTTCTCAGAGGAAGTATGCGCTGGACCTTCTCACAGAGACAGGGATATTGGGATGCAGACCTGCAGCGACGCCGATCAACCAGAGGGTTCAAGCTGTGTGCTGAGGCTGGAGAACCAGTTGACCGAGACAGATACCAGAGACTGGTGGGCAAGTTGATCTATTTGAGCCACACACGTCCTGATATCTTCTTTGCAGTGAGTGTGGTGAGCCGCTACATGCATGACCCAAGGAAGGGTCATATGGACGCAGTGTACCAGATTCTGAGATACTTGAAGGGTGTCTCCGGAAATGGGTTGATATTCAGGAAGAATGATCACTTGAGCATCGAGGGCTACTGTGACTCTGACTGGGCTAGCTGTACTGATGACAGGAGGTCTACCTCGGGCTATTGCATATTTGTAGGAGGTAACTTGGTCTCTTGGAGGAGTAAGAAGCAGTCGGTGGTGGCCAGATCGACAGCTGAAGCGGAGTACATAGCTATGGCCTTGGGAGTTGCAGAGCTGCTATGGCTGAAGAGTATGCTGGTGGAGCTGAAGCTGGATCAAGGAGCCAAGATGAAGCTGTGGTGTGCCAACCAGTCAGCCAGCAGTATCGCCAACAATCCAGTGCAACATGACAGGACCAAACACATCGAGATCGATAGGTTCTTCATCAAGGAGAAGTTGGACCGTGTACTACTGGAGCTAGGTCATGTTCCAACCAAGGAGCAGGCAACAGACAGTATGACCAAGGGACTTAGCTCTACAGATATGATTAGAGGATGTGACAAGATGGGCTTAGTGAATATCTTTCGTCCATCTCGAGGAAGAGTGTTGGTATATTAAAATATTCTTGGTATATTTGTTGGTATATTAGAATATTTTTGGTATATTTGTTGGGATATTAGAATATTCTACATGGGGTTTAATGGAATATTAATGTAAGATGAAGGGTTGTAAGGCTATAAATAGCCAAGATATTATTAATAAAAATATAACAATTACTCCAAAATATTCTACAAGCGCGATACACAAACAATACAAGTGGAAGAAAGACAACATTTTATGTAAGTTGTTGATTCTGAATGCCATGGAATATTCAATGGTAGAATCTTTCAACCTATGTTATCCGGACTCTCTACTTTAGGGAGAAGTACTCGTGTCCATCTGATAGGACATGTGTATGGATATTGAAACCGTATCTGGTCCTCCATAGTGATAATCATATTCTTTATGGTGACAATCAGAAGACTGGTAGTGAAGTAGATAGTTTATTTTAATATGATAGTGAAGTAGATAGTTTATTTTAATATGGTAGACTTGTAGTAAAGTTATGAAATCTTACAAATTTAATTACATGATGTCTTTTTATGAAATAATGCAAATTTATTATAAGATTAAATATATAAAACCATGCACATTTAATTACAGTTGTATCTTCATAAAAACATGCAAATTTAATTAGAGTGTTTTTATGAAATCGTGCAAATTTAATTACATGTCTTTATGAAGTTATGCAAATTTAATTAAATGATGTGTCTTTTTATGAAACTATGTTCAAATGTATTTATTTTAATAGTCATATCTCCGTACCCGTATTTAAAATTTGGATCCTTTTAGAGTCCGTGTGTTCTTCAATTATGAGTTTGAAGGACCCAACTCTTGGGATATGTACCCATACCCGACACCAGTACCCGAGTCCAGGTAACATAGCTTTCAACAAGAAGGTCAACGCAAGAGATGTCTGCGAGTCTCTTAAAAAAAGTACAAGATCAATAAAATGTCCAAAATACATCTGGTCGACAAATTCTTTAAAATGCAATTTGAAGATGAAAAGACTAATTGAAGCTCCACCAAATCTTGAGGAGGAAGATATGCCTCAAGAAAGACAAGTTCATGTTGTGAGCCATCGTCTCCAAACTCTCTCCTAGTTGGAACAAATTTACAATGGACATGTACGACAAAAAGATGGAGATCCAGTTAGAAGATCTTTTGCATTGGATTCATATTGAAGATGAAACTAGGAGTTAAATCAAAGTGAACATTCTGGCCAAACAGTTTTTCAAGGCAAACATGGTACATGTTGGAGACACGAAGGGAAAGCAGAAGGCTTCCTACAACAATAAGAAGAAGGACTTCAACCATCTGAAGGTGAAGTCAACTTCTTTCAAGTCCAAGTCAAGCAACGACGGAGCTTGTTACAACTCTGGCAAGAAGGACCACTACAAGAATGACTACAGGTCCAAGCCAAAGCCAAAACAGAAATAGCAATGTGAGCTTAACTTGGTTGCTATGACTGTGTAGGTTGACTCATCTAGTATAGACACAGATTGGTGGTTGGATACAGATGCATCTTGTCACATGTGTTCAAAGAAGGGATTGTTCACCACTTACTAACCTACTGTTGAGGAAGTTTCTATGGCGAACAAATTCCAAGCTGAAGTTATGGAGATCATAAGTGTGGTACTGAAACTGATTTCGGAAAAGATACCCGGGAGAAAGTGAAGCATATACTAGTCATCGTCAAAAATCTAATCTCTAGGAGTCTGCTGTGCAACGCAGGTTTAAGAATGTACATCAATATAGGCCAGATGATGATGTCCTACAAATGAACATACTTCGGAAAAACCTTTTATACCGAAGGAATGTTCAAATTTCAAATTGTAACTTCAGCTGAATGTATCAATGAAATATCTGTTTTTGACTACTCTCTTCAGTTATGACACAATAGACTATGACATGTTTATTGTAAAAGAATAAACATGATGTCTAGGCCTTATCTCCAAATGTGATTGTAAGGAGGTGGAAAAATGTGAAGTCTATGCTCAGACTAAAATTGTAAGGAAGTCATTCAAACGGGTGAACCGAAGTACAAATCTTCTGGAGTTAGTGTACTTAGATATTTGTGACTTCAAACACTTCTCCACAAAGGGTAGGATAAAGTATTTCATTACCTTCATCGACGACTTCTTGAAGTACACGTTCGTCTATCTTCTCAAATGAAAGATGACACATTCGAGAAGTTCAAGGACTTCAAGGCTGAAGTTGAACGTCAAATGGGACAAAAATTCAAAAGACTTAGAAGTGATTGAGGCAGAGAGTATCGTTCTCTTGAATTCACATCGTTCTGAAGACAACATGAAATTATCAATAAAACGATTGCTCCGTATTTTCCTCAATTAAATGGAGTATCAAAAAGGAAGAATCGGACATTGACGGAGATGATAAATTAAATGCTGTTAATCGCTGGTCTTCCAAATTTCTTTTGGGGAGAGGCTCTGCAACGGGTACATTTAATGTCTTTCACGAAATCAGATATTACTCATAAACTTTGGTTCAAAGTCAGACCCAACTTGAATGCCATTCAAGTGTGGGGGTGTTATGCTTATGTTAAGCTTCCTGACATTAAGATTCAGAAGTTAGAAACAAGTATTACGAAGACAATTTTCTAGATTATGCTGAGAAAAGTGATGCTCATAGGTTCCTTGATCTTGAAACAAATCAAATCAATGAATCTCACGACGCTAAATTCTTCGAAAATAAGTTCGCCAGACATAATAACATTTCTAGTGGATTTTTCGAAAAATAATGTAAACACAAAGGAAGCTAGCACTTTCAAAGAAGATGTAATCCAAGAAGAATTTGCAATTGAAGATGCAATATATGAATCAAAACTCGTAGAACCAATATCAAAGCGAGTGAGGAAGCCGAAGAATTTCGGGGATGATTTTGTCACCTATCATGTGAAACCAGATTCGCTTACCTATGATGAGGCGATGAAGACCAAAAATATTATTTTCTGGAAAGAGACAATCAATGACGAGGTTTACTCCATTATATTCAATAATACTTTGGTGTTGGTCAATATGCACGAATGAGCAAAATCCATCAGATACAAATGAATCTTCAAGAAGAAGATGAATGCTGGCGAAACTGTTGATAAGTTCAAGGCTAGGCTGGTCGCCAAAAGATTTTTTCAGAATTATGAGATCGACTAGTTTGACACATATGTTCCAGTTGTGCGGATGACAACTATCAAGATGTTGATTGCTCTGGGTGCAGTTTACAAGATGGTGATCCATCATATGGATGTTAAAACAACATTCCTTAATGGAGATATGATCGAAGAGAGTTACATGAAGCAACCAAAAGGGTTTGTCGTTAAGGGTCTTAAAGATAGTTTGCAAGTTGATTAAATCTCTGTACGATCTAAAACAAGCTCCTATGATGTGGCATGAGAAGTTTGATAAGGTCATCAGATCAAATGGATACAGGATCAACGAGACCGATAAGTGTGTATACACAAAATTCGTTGATGACAGAGGAGTTATTGTGTCTATATGTAGACGTCATGCTAAACTTGAATATGGATCTAGAATGAGTCACAGAGACAAAAAAGTTTCTCTCGTCCAAATTCAGTATGAAGGACATGAGAGATGTTGATGCTACCACGAGGATAAAAATCATCCGTACGGAAGCTGGACTTGCTTTACCACAAGCTCACTACGTAGAGAAGATGCTCACACGTTATTGATATCGGGATCTTCCTGGGATCGATACTCCTTATAGGTGTGGCAAGAAGCTGAAGCCAAATTATAGAAAAATGTTAGGCATTTGGAGTACTCAAGTGTCATCGAAAGTTTGATGTATGCTATGAGTGCCATTAGACCTCATATTGTTTTCTCCATAGGGACGCTGAGTTGGTTTACGAACAATTCAGGTGTGAAATACCAAAAAGCTGTAATGAGAGTTATGAGGTATCTCAAGAGAACTTAGAAGTATGCATTGCACTATAGCGGTTAACCAACTATAGTGGAAGGCTTCGGTGATTCTAGTTGATGCTCAGAAGAAGAGAGCGAAAGGTCCACAAGAGAATATGTCTTCTCCATGGGTGGGACTGCCATATCATGGAAGTCGAAGAAGCATACTTTGTTCTTTCTCATCAATGGAGTCTGAGTTCTATGCTATAACGGCTGCAGTGGATGAAGCAAAATGACTTCGGGAGCTCATGTATGATCTTTCTTTGGTTGAGGCACAGATTCTGGCTATACTGATCTACTGCGGCAACTAGGCGATTGCAGCAGTAGTATCAAATGGTCTCTTTAATGGTAAGAAGAGGACTGTATTCGTCACACAGTACTGAATGAGGACATCAAGGATGACATTATTACAGTAGTTGATGTTCGGAGCCAAGAAAATCTGACAGATCCGTTCACCAAGGGCCTCAAGTGCCAGCTGGTCAAGGATACATCAAAGAAAATAGGTTTGAAGGAAATTTAATAGTCTTTGTAATTTTATCATAAAGTATTATGCTATTAGTTCAAAGAGAATTCCACTAGACATCTTATTTTTGGTTCAAGGAAGGATCATTGACTGGAAAAATATGTACAGAGATTAGTTCTCGGAGACTCGGTTGGGATTTCATCCCGAAATCTTTGTAGTCTACTATATTCTCTTAGCATAGAGCAAGTCCTGTGAGAGGTTGGATTTAAGTCTTAATGAGTTCTTAGGTATTTGGAATGCCCGACGTGCTTAACAGGAAACACGAGTAGCTAAGCACTACAAAGGGGATGGACCTCCCATGCTACAGTGACGTGACGCCATATGAGATGTGATCTCAGCTTCATGCATGTCATAGTGGTGTAGCACCGCATAGAAGCAGGTAACCTCATGCTGAAAGATAGAGAGTAGTAGTACATCACTACAAAGAGCCTGAAACCTCATGCTACAGTAGGATGACACCACCAAGAGGTTGGACCTCGACTTTAGGCTATGTCATGGCGGCGTAGCACTGCAAGGAAGCGAAATGCTTAATACTGGAAAAAATTAAACTCTCTAAAGAACTCACATATTTGTATGAATATGAACAGAGGTATATGCCGTCTCTTGATGGTAAGCTTGTAGATACCCAAGATACATACATAGATACCAAGTCAGCATAGAGCCTTCAATTTGTGACTAAAGGCACAGTTAATGTCATTGTGTGAGTGAAAAAGATGGCGGTTATGGTACTGAATTCAAGGCATAATCCATTATGTATCGTACTGTTGTTTGACCCATGTGGAAAGATTCAAGTCGTAAGCGACATCTATCCTTATACATGAACACTCAACCCATATATTGAAATAGGGGGGGGGGGAATTGTTGGGGTTTGAAATTGCAATTTAGAGAATATTTCCACATCCATGTGGCAACCCCAACGTGTGTATTTCAATATAAGTTATAGTCTTTTATTGACATGCACATGTGGAGTGGTCGCCTATGTAGTTGAGATTGTGAGATGTCTTCCTATAGGGCATGGTTTGAATCCTCATAGAAACAATTATGTTTTTTTGTTACAATTTTTTTGAGGATTTCTTATAGGAGCTAAGCCTCGAAGGGACTTAGCAACTCGGGTTCGGACTTAGGTGAAGGACGCAAAGTGGCACTTTGATAGCGTACTTTGCACTTCGCACGTACGTATCAGATGCGAGATGACGCTTTTGTGTGAAGTTGTGCCGTTTGCGCTCGCTGCTGCGTGGCATACCGCATAGGACATTACGTGTGGGCTGTTCCGCGTGAACGTTGAGCGTAGGGCGTTGCACGTAGGGCGTTATGCATAGGCAGTTCCGCGTAGGCGTTATGCGTGGGCGTTACGCGTAGGGGTTGCATGCGGGTGCTTCCGTAGGCGCTCCACGTGGATGTTGCGCCTTGGCACTCTGTGCGAAAATGCTGCTGTGTGCATAGCTGACTGTTCGTTGCTCATGGAGTCGTTGCTCATGGAGTTTAACTATTATTTAGTGGCGGTTACTACTCTAACCACCTGCTTAATGAGGAGTTATTCTTCGAATTTGATGCCTATTATGGACAATGGGCTGCTAAGGGGGGTTGTTCCCCTATATATTTGAAAGTTCTTCTCTTTTGCAAGTCAAAACCAGAGAGTATATATTCTACATGAGAAGAGAGCAACAAACATTCAGAGCAACGAAGTATTGTCAGTTTGGGGAGTCCAAGTGTTATCCATACAAGAGTGACAAGTGAGCGTTCCAAAAGTTCAAGTTTCAGAACTTACTGGTTCCTGGGAGAAGATCGACGGAATAAGACCGAATCTTGCTTTGAGCAACGGTGATTTTGATCACTCCAGCGAGTTAACTTCAACATCTTCTTTCTCGTGTTCATCTTCTTGCTATTCTGTTTGCTGTTGTAACGAGTTTTTTGCACTTTTACAAGTTTTACATTTAAGAAGTTTGTGTCAGTTGTAATATTCTTTTCTTGCAAGTTGTTGTAAGCACAAGTCATTGTAATTTTCGGTTTTTCTACGTACATTGTACGATCTTTGTAACCGTGGAAATAACATATTCATCATATTGGTGGAGAACCTTCCTTGTACTATTCTATCCGAAGTGGGACTAAGTAGACTACATAGACTCACAAAACCTAACTACTCACTAAATTGAACAGGATCCTCCACTTTGTGTAGCCTTGACTTGCTAGCTCGAACATTACCAAGCCTGACATAGCTACTACTACCACGTCTAACCATATTAATTTTACTCCATGCATAATAACACTTCTGAGCATCCTGAGTGTGGTTTTGGATGGTCAGTTTACTTGACATATTACTGGGATAGTTTAGATGGTATCTGCTGGCTCAGTTCTGATAGATATAGTTTTAGTTTAACAAATGCTGGTAATCACAACTCACACACCCCCCAGGAATGATACAGCGGCCAAAGAAATTGGCTTCCAATTTGGCCTGTTTATTTCCGTGTCTTAATGTTCTTTGACTCATAGTTGTCACCTACAGGTTATGTTTGATTTTGAAACTTCTGAAATTTAATGCCTTTATACTTCATATTATTACTTTATCACTATTTTTTGTATACCATAATAGCACCTTATTCATGTCCATTCATTACCTTTCCCATGTCATTAATGTGTTGATGATATTTGCTGGTGACCTCTTCTGCAGGTATTTTGTTTCAAAGGGAGATTCATATTTGGACCTGATGTGAGGTCGTTGTTTCTCACAATATTTCTTATTGTTGCTCCTGTCTCTATGTTTTGTGTATTTGTCGCCAGAAAGCTAATGGATGATTATAATCATTGGGGGATCTCCATTATGATCATTGCTATCACATTCACATTATATGTGAGTCTTGTCCGTTCTAGTCTTGTATTATCATTAATCTTTATAGCTTTCTTGTAAGCAACGGTTATCTGAAGTGCATCTTGGTTTTGGCAGTTGTTTGATGGTTTCGGTTTTGTATATTGTGTTAAGCCTTCTTTGCATGACTTGATGTTTCTGATATTTGAACTTTTGCAAGGTCTATGACACTATAACTCACTATGTAGACAATATTGGAAATTAAGTCGGCAAACATATTGTGCTTATTGATGTTTCTGATATTTATATTATTCTAACTATGCTTAAGGTATTTAAGAAACTCAAAAACTTTTTGCATGATCATGTGAAATCTTCTGTTAAATGACTTGACCAGTGTAGCAATAAAAACTGCCAACCTTTTTGAGCCGGTAATATAAATTTTCTCCATGATTTGGAGGTTTCTTATGCTCTATAGCCGACCCCATTGTGATGGGAGATGGCTTGAATGATGATGATGAGCATAGCAATAAAAGACGACCTATTGAAAACACTGTTACATGATAGATAACTGATGATCAACTTGTTCCCCAATTATGGAAACCAATATTATTCCATGCCCGAATTATTTTCATCACAGAAAGTAATTATGGAGTACAGTAATGTTAATCCATACCTGAAAAGTTGATTTCCCAATAGAAGTTCTTATGTTTTTTTTCTTTTCTTTTTTTTTTCTGTATAACGAAAATTGACAAAAGAAAAGGAGGCTAAAATAGGTTCTATGTTCCAGGATATAATTTTGCTTCTACTAACTTCGGGGAGAGATCCAGGCATAATACCTCGTAATAGACACCCTCCAGATTCAGAAAGCTATGACGCATATTCAGAATTAGCGGGGGAACAAACTCCACAACTTCGTTTACCTCGAATGAAGGATGTTGTTGTAAATGGAATCACTGTGAAGATAAAGTACTGTGACACTTGCTTGCTCTACCGGCCTCCTCGCTGCTCTCACTGCTCAATCTGCAATAATTGTGTGGAACGCTTTGATCATCATTGTCCTTGGGTTGGGCAATGCATCGGACTTGTAAGTCTCTTAGATGAATATTATTAGTCCATTGGAGCTTGGTTTTGCCATCCATTGAACTGTAGATATAATATTCTCCCAAGGGAGAACATTCTCATTTTATTCCCTCAATTTTTCCATAACCAAATGCTTGTCTCATTGATTTACTAGCAATGCATGTATTCCTTAACAATATAAAGTTTTATATACAAACTATTTGCATTTATTAGTGGTTCAATTTAGCCACATGTCTGTAACTTTTCTGTATCTTTAGGATTTTAAGTAGTGATACTGTTTTTGGTTATGCTTGTTTTGATGTTATGTTTTCTTTCAGGTGCGCTACAGAGCCGATAGGATTTTAAGTAGTGATACTGTTTTTGGTTATGCTTGTTTTTATGTTATGTTTTCATTCAGGTGCGCTACAGCGCCGATAGGAAGTTATATTATTTTATTTACATTTTGCAATAATTATAATTTTCTTCTATTTACATGATGCGGCACAATACAGATATGACAACACGACAACTTAAAGATACATTATGGAAATAAATTAATATATAAATAGCATAGTAATCTTAGTTTTCTGGACCTAAAAGAGAAACAAAGTTTAATAAACCAGAGGCTTACAAGCATAAAAATGACTTTGTAAGAGAAGACGTGAAAAAATAGGATATCAACAGCTGATTGGCCACATGAGGGAGGGAAAAAATTTTAAAATTGAAAAGGAAGAAAACTATGATAAGAATGCACCCGTACTTCATATGTTTTTATTCTCTTATAACTCTTAGATTAGATACATCTTATATACAGTGAGCATTTAAAAAAAAAATCAAAGATAAAATTATGAAGTGTATCTGATATGTATCCTTGAAGTATCCAAATATCCGATGTAATCAGATGCAAGTATGGAGTCTCCATTGAAGTATCCGTCGTACGTCTCTTTTTCAACAACTAAAGTTTTTGCATATTTGCACCTACCTTGTGACTTCTAAATTTATAAGTGCCTAAGAAGATGGAACTCAAATACATTGCAGGAAACAAATTCTTCTCTAAAGCATAATATATCATAAAGCCAATCACTTATATCATGGCTCTTAATGGTTCTATTGCTAATATTATGCTATGAACAATGAATTCTTTACTTAGATACTCCATTTTGCTGGTCTCTGGTCACTTATCGTGTTATTGTGAATGCAGCGTAACTACAGATTCTTTTACATGTTTGTTTTCTCCACAACTCTCCTCTGCTTCTACATTTTCGCATTCTGCTGGGTACATATCATGATAATTAAGGATGCTGAGAAGACCACTCTCGGGAAGGCTATACGCAAGGCACCTGCTTCTATTGCTCTGATTCTTTACACTTTCGTATCAGTATGGTTTGTAGGTGGCCTCTCTGTCTTCCATTTTTATCTCATCAGTACTAACCAGGTAATTTAAGTGTGCTTTCCGAATGTAGACATGACACACACAACTCTGTAAAGTTGTAAAATATCTTTAGTGCATCGAGGTTTATGTGTAACTAAAAAAAAGAAGAAAAAGGGTTTATGGGTAACTCGGTATTACTTGTTCTTTACGTGAATTTTTTTAAACTATTGTAGACCAAATTTGGGAGAAGGCTTTGTTGTTTTTGATTTTATAAACAACTTAATTAACTGTAAAACTACTGAAGAAACAATGGCATCATTGCACAATGTGCCGAATTTTGGGGCACAACAATGCCCGAAAGTTTATCACAGTTGACTACAATGATTTTATGGGAAGTTTATAATATATTTTGTTGTATTTTATCAACGTAGGTGTTGATTGCTGACAATATCATTTGAGGACCCTCAATGCTACCTATGACCTCATAATTTTTTTTTATGACGGATAAATTTAAACTAAAATGTTATTGAAGAACTGTAAACAATACCTTGAAGATTAATTGTTTATAATTTCGAGATTCTCCATCATGATCTGCATTTTTTTAAAACACTAGTTGTTAGTCCCTAGGCTTAATCAAAGATGGAAGAACCGAAAGTTGTAGTCGAGATCATGAGTTCACACAAAAGTTTTCTTACTGATGTACCTCGATTCCAACGAACAACTATAAGATAACAAAAGAATCAGAAAATAAACTTCTCTTTCTTCCTTGCAATCGCAGTTGCAGACGGACATAATAGAGTTACAACACATAGAAGAGAAGAGGAAGAAGAAAAAGAAACACTGTTTGCTGGGGTGATGAAGATCATCGTTGCTCAAAGCAAGATTCGTCCCACACGATTTTCTTCCAGGAACTAGCAAGTTCACGTAGAACTTTTGGAAACGCTCGCTGTCACCTACTGCTTGGACTCGCACGAACTTCCTGGACTTTAATGGCGGCAGCTGCAACTCTCTTTGTCTCCTCTTTTTCGAAGTAAATTCTCAATGAGTCACGAAGAGAGTATTTATAGAGAATGGGGGAACCCTAGCCGTCAATCAGTTACGAAAAGATAGGATCGATTTAAATTCAAATAAAAAACGGATATGAATAACTGATCATATATTTTCGTAACCGTCAAATCCCGCAATAAGTGGTATCATGCGCCAACCATGCTCTCTACACATATGCGCAGCAGCCCAACCGAACTGCTCCTGTGCGCATAAGCCAGCAGCGCAGTGGCCCATGCGCCCATTAGCTGCTTAACGCCCGCGCATGTGCCCTCTCATGCACCCGCACATGCAACTCGCACATAAAATGAGCGCATGAACGCATCAAATGCGCATAAGCACCATGCGCCGATGCTGATGTGCTAAGTGCAAAGTGCGCCAACAAAGCACCACTTTGTGTCCTTGAGCTCGAGTCCGAGGCCGAGGCCGAGTCCGAGTTTGAGTCGCTAAGTCCCTTTGGGGCTTAGCTCCTATGGAATAAATTCCAAGAGTATGACAAAAAGCATAAATGCTTTTATTGAGGAGTTAAATCTTTTTTCTCTTAATAAAACACCCCCACGTGGCACCCATGTGCCCCACCACACCCTATATGGACACCTCAACACATACAAAGTATTATATTGAGATACCCACTTGGTGGTGTTGCCAATATGGGACTATCTTTTCTAGTCCAAAGGAAACAATACCAACAATCCCCCACATATCTTAATATATATGGGCTGAGCGTTCTCCACAGTGATCGTCCATTATGCATTAGGATAGATGTCGCTTCGACCTGAATCTTCCCGCATAGGTCGAATAACAATATGATACAAGAATCGACTAAGCCTTGAATTATGCACCGTAGCTGTATTCTTCCCACTCACACAATGACATTAGTTGTGCATCCGGTTGCACATTAAAGGTCCTGTGCATGTCTGGTTTCGGTGTGTGCATTTTGGGCGTCTACAAGCTTGTCCTTAAGAGACGGCCTATATATCTTCCACACACTCTATGAGTTCTTTTAAAGAGTCATTGGCATGAAGTCTTGCACTTCCTTGCGGTGCTACGCTGCTATGACATGGCCCAAAGTTGAGGCTACACCTCATCATGGTGTCATACCGCTGTAGCATGAGGTCCCAACCTCTTTGTAGTGCCATACTACCCAGCATGAAGCATTTCGCTTCCTTGCGGTGTTACGCCGCGTCACATGACTCGCGTAGCCGAGGCTTTACATCTTTTACCTCTTGGTGGTATCACAACACTGTTACATGAGGTCACCGGCCTCTTTCTAGTGATGCCTACCACTCTTCATTCTACAGCATTAGGCCATATGCCTATGTGCGGTGCTACGCCGCTGTGACATAGCCCGAAGTCGAGGCTTTACCCTCTTGGTACCTCATCGTGGTGTCACTCCACTGTAGCATGGAGTACTATGCTCCTCTATAGTACTGTGCTATCCGTACTTTCTATAAAGCACACAACATTCGAAATGTCCGAGAACTCATTAAGACGTCTAAACCATCTTCCTAAATGATTTGTTCTATATAAAGAACAAATAGTAGACAACAGTGGTTCTGGGTCAGTAACCCCTCAATGTCTCGAAGGACTACCCACTGTTCCTGATATTCTTTCAGTCAATGATCCTTCTTTGAACCAAAAGCTAGATGCCTAGTAGATTTTTCTTTGAACTAATAGCATAAATTTTATGGTAGAATTACAAAAAACATAATATCAGAATGTCTTCAAGCCCATTTTGATTGATGTGTCCTCAACCAGCTGGTGCTCGAGATCTTTGGTGAACGGATCAGCCAGATTTTTTCGCTCCGAACATCAATCACGGCAATGACTCCAGTCTTGATAAGATCATTCACTGTCCTGTGCCTCCGTCACACAGTCCTCTTCTTACCATTGAAGAGATCATTTGATGCCAACGCTAAAGTCGCCTGGTTGTCGCAGTATATCGGTACCGTCGAAATTTGCGCACAAACCACTGGAAGATCATACATGAGCTTCCGAAGCTGCTGCTTCATCCACTGCAGTCGCTAGTGCATAGAACTCAGATTCCATCGAAGAATGAGAGAGCATTGTTTGCTTATTCGACTTCCATGATATAGCAGCTCCACCCATGGAGAAGACGTATCCTCCTGTGGACGTTTTGCTCTCTACTTCTGAACACCAGCTTGCATCACTGAAGCCTTCCACTACTGTCGGATACCCGCTGTAGTGCAGTGCATACTTCTGAGTCCTCTTGAGATATCTCATTACTCTCTTCACAGCTTTCCAGTGCTCAACATCTGGATTGCTCGTGAACCGACTCAGCATCCCCACGGCGAAAGTTATGTCAGGCCTTGTGGCAATTGTTGCATACATCAAACTCCCGTTGACGCTTGAATACTCCAGCTGCCTGACACTTTCCCTAGGATTTGGCTTCAGCTTCTTGTCACACCCGTACGGAGTATCGATCCTTGTAAGATCCTAATATCCATAATGTGTGAGCATCTTCTCAATATAATAAGACTGTGACATCGCTACTCCAGTGTTCGTCCGGATGATCTTTATCCCCAGGATGACATCAGCTTCCTCTAAGTCCTTTATACTGACCTGGATAAGAGAAACTTCTTTGTCTCAGTGACACGTGCTAGATCCGTACCCAGAATCAACATGTCGTCCACTTATAGACAAACGATGACTCATCTCCCGTCAGCGAACTTTGTGTAAACACACTTGTCCGTCTCACTGACCCTGTAGTCGTTTGATCTTATAACTTTATCAAACTTCTTATGTCACATCTTGGGAGCTTGCTTCAGACCGTACAATGATTTCACCAACTTGCAGACCATGTCTTAAAGCCTTTTGATGACAAATCATTCTGGCTGTTGTATGTAAATCTCTTCGGTGAAACTTACTATTCAGGAATATTGTATTCACATACATCTGATGTATAAGTAGCTTGTGAATTGCACTTATAGCAATCAACATCCTGATGGTTGTCATCCGCGCTACTGGAGCATATGTGTCTAAGTAGTCGATCCCCTGTTTCTGAGAAAACCTATTGGCTACCAGCCTCGTCTTGAACTTGTCAACAGTTCCATCGGCCTTTATCTTCTTATTGAAGATCCACTTGCATCCGATTGGTTTAGTTCCTTCAGGTAGATCGACCAACACCCAAGCGTTATTGGAGGTTATTGAGTCATACTCATCATTAATAGCCTCCCTCCAGAAGACAGCGTTTTTAGGCTTCATAGCCTCATCATAGGTAAGCGGATCTGCTTCCACATGATAGGTGATAAAATCATCTCCGAAGTCCTTCTGTCTTCTCACTCGCTTAGTTCTTGGTTCTGAGAGTTCTGGTTCGAACGTTGTCTCAGGAATGACAACTTCTTCTTGGACCACATTTATTGGAAGCATTAGCCTCCGTTGCACTCACATTATTCTCCGGAATATCCGCGATAACAACTTTCTTGCGCTTTGTAAATTTATCTTCGAAGAATTCTGCGTTGCGAGATTCAATGATATAGCTAGACTCGATATCAAGGAATCTCCGAGCATCACTCTTTTCAGCATATCCCAAGAATATAGATTTTGTAGTCCTCGTCCCCAGCTTCTGAATCTTCAAGTCCGAAAGTTTCACATACGCCAGACACCCCCACTCTCTAATGACATTCAAGTTGGATCTGACCTTGAACTAGAGTTCATGAGAAGTGACATCGGAAGTTGCCTACGGTACTCTGTTCACAATGAACGTAGCCGTTAAAGCAGCTTGTCCCCAAAAACAGTTTGGAAGACCCGCAGTTAACAACATAAAGTTCATTACTGTCAATGTCCTGTTCTTCCTCTCAGCTACTCAATTTGATTGAGGAGAATACGGAGCAATCGTCTCATTGACAATTCCATATTTTTTGCAGAACGATGTGAATTCAATAAACCTATACTCTCCGCCTATATCACTTCTGAGTCTCTTGAGTTATTGTCCAGTTTCAGCCTTGAACTCCTTGAACTTTTCGAATGCTTCGTCTTTAGACTTTGAGTAGTCGTCGATGAAAGTAATAAAATACTTCATTCCGGACTTTTTGAAAAACTGTTTGAAGTCACAGATATCTGATTGCGTCAACTCCAAAAAATTTGTACTTCGGTTTACCTGTTTGAACGATTTTCTTGTGATCTTTGTCTGCGCACAGACCTCACATTTTTCTACCTCATTACCCCCACATTTGGAGATAAGTCCTATACTAGAAATCTTGTTTATTCTTTTACAATGCACATGTCCTAATCTATTATGCCATAACTCAAGAGAATAACCAGAAGAAGATTCTGCATTAATGTTATTGGCAGTAGTTACAAGCTGAAGTTTGAACATCCCTTCGGCAAAAAAAGTTTTTTCGGAATATGTTCCTTTGTATGACATCACCATCTGTCCAGCATTGATATCCATCCTCAAGCCTACGTTGCAGAGCAGACTTTCCGAGACTAGGTTCTTGGCTATCACCGGTACGTGCTTCACACCCTGAAGCGTCAGTGACTTCCCCGAAGTCAGAATCAGTACTACCGTTCCTGTCCCAAGTACTTCAGCTTGTGCCTGGTTCGCTACCATAACCATTTCAGATGAAGGCTTATAGGTGGTGAACTTCTTCTTTGGGCAAACATGGCATGATGCGCCAGTGTCAACCCACCAGTCAGTGTCGACACCAGCAGTAACAACATGTGCAATCATGGCAACCTTGTTAGGCTCATCTTGCTCTTTCTGTTTGGACTTGTATCTGCAGTCTCTGCTGAAGTGGCCTTCTTGTCACAGTTGAAACAAGCCCCATCGTTCTTAGGCTTTGGTTTGAACGATGTCGACTTCACCTTCAGATGATTGAAGTCCTTTTTCTTATTGTGAGAAGCCTTCTGATTTCCCTTGGAGTCACCAGCATGCACCAAGTTGACCTTTGCCAACTGTTTGGACAACGTGTCCAATTTATTTTGAGTCCTCAACTTATCTTCAACGTGGATGTTATGCAGTAGTTGATCAAGGCTGATCTCCATCTTCTTTTGGTGCATGTCCGAGTTAAAGTTGCTCCATCCAGACGGGAGCTTGACAACAATACCTCCCACGACGAGAGCGTCGACCATGGGTATGCCATCATCATCAAGTTTTTGACGAAACTTGAAATTTTTTTTGACTTGAGGCAACATCGTCTTGTCGTCCTTAAATCGCATGTTCCAGACCTTTTCGGTCACATGGATCTTTTTGCGGTTCCAATTCGTCTTGTAATACTTTTCCAGTTGCTACCAGACGACCTTAACATGGTCCGTCTTGCTGTATGATTCCGTCAGAGTATCTTTCATGGAGTTCAGAATCAGCAACTTGCAGAGGTTGTCTCTCCTCCACTTGTTTTGCTTAGCAGTTGCATTAGCAATCGCCCGAACGGTAGCATCATCACCCTCTAGAACAACAGGCTCCAGATCTGTCAACACGTAGTCCATCTCTGCGAGTTGAAGATTAAGGGTGACCTCTCTTCCACGCGTTGTAATGATCCCCGTCAACCTTCTTAAGTTTGTTAAAACTTGTGTCGAGAAGTTTTGCACGGTTCTCCATCTTACACGGATCTTACTTTGAGATTGTTAGTCCCGAGACTTAATCAAAGATGGAAGAATCGAAAGTTGTAGTCGAGATCTGGAGTTTATACAAAAGTTCTTTCACTGATGTACCTCGATTCCAACGAACAACTATAAGATAACAAAAGAATCAGAAAATAAATTTCTCGTTTTTTCTTGCAATCGCAGTTACAGACGGACATAACAGAGTTACAACACGCAGAAGAGACAGTTACAGACGGACATAACAGAGTTCAACACGCAGAAGAGACAGTTACAGACGGACATAACAGAGTTACAACACGCAGAAGAGAAGAGGAAGAAGAAGAAATACTGCTTGATGGGGTGATGAAGATCACCGTTGCTCAAAGTAATATTTGCCCCACACGATATGCTCCCAGGAACCAGCAAGTTCACGTAGAACTTCTTGAACGCTCGCTGTCACCTCCTGCTTGGACTCGCACAAACTTCCTGGACTTTAATGGCAGCAACAATAATTCTCTTCTTCTCATTTTCGAAGTTAAGTTCTCAACGAGTCACGAAGAGAGTATTTATAGAGAAGGGTGGAAACCCTAGCCACCAATCAGTTACGAGAAGATATGAACGATTTAAATTCAAATCCTACAAAAAACGGATCTGAATAACTGATCATATCTTTCCATAACCGTCAAATCCCGCAATCAGTGGAATCATGCGCCAACTGCGCTCTCTACGCATATGCGCGCAGCAGCCCAACTGAACTGCTCCTGCGCCCATAAGCCAGCAACGCAGTGGCCCATGTGCCCATCAGCCGCGCATGGCTGAGCGACGCCCGCGCATGCGCCCGTTCAGCACCCGTTGATGCAAGTGCGCCAACAAAGCGCCACTTTGTGCATGAGTCCGAGTCGTTAAGCCCCTTTGGGACTTAGCTCCTATGGAATAAATTCCAAGAGCATGACAAAAAGCATAAATGCTTTCATTGAGGAGTTAATCCTTTTTTCTTCTAATAAAACACATCCACATGGCACCCATGTGCCCATCACACTCCATGTGCACACTTCAACACATACAAAGTATATATTGAGATACCCACTTGGTGGTGTAGCCAATTTGGGACTATCTTTAGTAGTCCAAAAGAAACAACACCAACACTAGTAAGCCATTAGTGTTGGATTTATATATCATTCTAAATTCACGAATTCTTCATCCAAACTATGCTTATGCGTATCCAAAATCATAAGCTTAAAAAATTCTGAAATATTGACAAATGGTTAATTGGTTATAGCCACATCATGCATGTAAAGGTGAGAAATTGAAGATCAAAGTAAATGACCCTCATACATTCTTTATAGTGATAATAGTCCGACTCAAACCATCTCTCATGCACGCAGACACATGTAATGCAGTGGAGATGGTGACCATTGTTGTTGATTATGCATCTCTGTTGTTATTCTGCAAATAATGCCCATAGGGTTTCCCAATTTCTGTCATGAGCAATAAAATACATTGGTAATTTCATGGAATCTATGAACTACGAAGAACGGACACTATATTTTCATTTCTGCATACGGTATCGGACGTGTCGAACATGGCCACACTATGGCCACGTGTCCGACGCCTCATTTATATGTCTTGTCTCTTTCAAAATTACAGAGTTAAAAGGAAAAACGAAGAAGAAACATTACTGTACTTTGACTATTAATTTTCCATAGTAACCTTTCCTTGCCTCTTTACCTCTCCAATCAATCAATTCATTTCGAATATTAACTTTACCTTGCCTCTTCATCTCTCCAAACAAGCAATCCATTTTCCAAATTTACCTCCCCAAGCAATCAATTCATTTTTTTTTTTCAAATTGTTCGAACAACTAAAGATCTATTTGGTTTGGGTTTTTATTAAAGATGCGGATATTTAAATATAATATTCATAGTTGGAACTTGGATGTATGAATTCTGCATATAGATTCTGCATTAAAGTGTTATTTATATATAGCGTGTCCTCAACATGCTGTATCTTAGTCTTTTTTTAAGAAAATATGTGTTGCCTTGTCAGTGTCGACTCATTCCCCGTGTCCGTATCCTTGCAACGTAGCATGTAATGCACATAGAGTCAAACCATAAAGCCCTAATGCATATAGTAAAGGTGCATTTGGTGTGTGGGTGTGATAGTGTGTTGGGGTTTTGGGGTGGGTGGGTGGGTGGGGGGGTGTAGAGAGTGGTGTGTGTGTGTGTTGTTGTATGCTAATAAACTGGATTTATCTTCTTGCCACAAACTTAACTGGATACTTCTCACCATTTATATTGCTATCACAGACGACTTATGAGAACTTCAGGTACCGTTACGATCGGCGAGACAACCCCTACAACGAAGGAGTGGTGCAAAATTTTATGGAGGTCTTTTTCACACGCATCCCTCCCTCCAAAAACAACTTCTGGGCAAGGGCACGACGAGACCAGTGGCTTTCGTCCCAATCAAATTCTGCTTCCTACGTTGGTCCGAACATGAGTAACTCGGAATCAAATTCTGCTTCTTACTTTGGTCGGAACACAGGAAAATCGGTTGGCAATTTTGAAACAGACAGGAAGCCTATTATATGGGGTGCAGGGGCAGGAGATTCCAGTGATCTTGAAGCTGGATCAGATTACATGCCAAGGCGAAAAGACAACAGCTTTGCCAGTGATGCATTGTCAGGATCTGCGAGTGAGCTTGAAGCCGGACTGAATAGCATGCCAGAGAGAATAGATAGAAGGCTAATTAGCAACACAGTGCCAGATTTGGCTCGGGTCATGCCGTCGGGAATCTTGGAAGAGCGGAAGTCGGGACATTTCCCCAGAAGTTTTAGCACTGGCACCGGAGTTGGGGAGTCATATCGACATGGGGGCTATTTCACCAGAAGTTTCAGCACTGGCATCGGAGTTGGGGAATCGAATAGACACGAGAAGGATTTTGCTGGAAGTTTTGGCACCGGTTTTGGAGCTAGGAAATCAAATTGGCATGGGAGCGGTAGCGGTAGCACGACTTCTGGATATCCCTAGGGTTAGGGTTTTCATTATTGTCTCTGTGTGGTTGTATGTACGTTTCTGTAAGGTCACAAAAAGTGTCAATAGTGGTTAGCTGAATGATAAGACTCCATTTTTCCAGTTCTTGGTTTTTACATTCTGTCATGGTTATGATTTGTTTGTGAGACTACAAAAACATAACAATGTGGTATATATATATGAACAAATAAATGCATAATTATTTTGTCAAGTTGGAGCTGTCATGATTATTATTAGCAAGTAGACTGGAGGATCAGTTAGAGAAAATAAGCATCAATTGATACTAGCTGAGCATTATGTTATATACTACCAGAAGTGTACATATTCTTGTTACTTCCAAGAGATTTGGCTGCTGATGAACTGGATTGTTGCGTACAAGGGAATCAAAATTGTTTCATTGTTAAGATGACGTAGTGTTTGTTGCTACTTGCTAATAAACTGCTTATGAATTTAATAGCAATGAACTCCTTTTTCTTAAAATTCACTTGGATTGGTTCTTTCATGTTAAGAGGAATACAAAATAAGAATTCAAGGTATTGTACTTATTCGATTTTTGACCGAAATCGAAATCCAAAATTGAAATCGAATAAGAAATTTTAGTAAGTTCAAAATCGAAACCGAACTGAATCTTTTATTCGGTTCGGTTTTTGGTCCAAAACCGAATAATGCTCACCTCTATTCTCATCCAATTTTGGGTCTACATTTGTTCAGGGGTGAACATTATTCGGTTTTGGACCAAAAATTGAATTGAACCAAACAACCGATTCGGGTCGGTTTCAAAAAAAATTGGTTCTTTCTGTTTTGAAAATACTAAAGTTTTTATTTGGTTTATGTTTCAGTTTTGGATTTCAATTTTGATCCAAAACAAAAAAAATATCGAATAAGACTTATGCAATTATATAAATACTTTCAATTATATACATATTGTGTGATTAAAATTGTGTATATTTTAAAAATAACAATTATATGTATGTGTGTTCTGAAGTCAAACTTTGGTAATTTAATAACTGGTTCAACTTTGGACACAATATTAAAATACAACAAATGTGTGTATAAAAAGTTATAATTTTAATATAATTTAACTATGATTCCAATTTGGGTCCGACCCATTAGACAATAGAAATAATCCAACCGAATAAACCGAACAGAAAATTTACTGTACCGATAATAATTTTATATTAATTAAATATAACGATAGAAATTTTAAAGAATTTGAAAATCCGATACATATCATCAACTCAGATGACGAAATTTTGGAGAACCAGACAAGAATCCGACGTGTACTTTTTTCGGGCGGGAGGGTGTATTTTTGCCAACTCAGTTGGCAAAAATTTGGTGGTGGATTTTTTTTGGTTTTTTTATTTGGTTTTATTTTTAGGGTTTGATTTGGTTTGGTTTTTTTTGTTTTTGTTTTGTCGATTTATTTTTTGGGTATGTTCATAGTAACTCTGGGTATGTTCATAGTAACGTTCATATTTTAACGTTCATATTTTAAAGTTCATATTTTTACAACGGCTCTTTTTTTCTCATATTTATAAATTCCTTATGTTATTCATTTCTCACTCAACCCACTTATACTTTCAAACAGAAGCTACTTCAGCTCAATCACTCTGTATTTAGAAGCTCATTCTCATATGATGGATCAAAGTTTAACAATATTATGCTCGGTTGGAGGTGTGCTTAATGGGTTAGTTTATGAAGGAGGTTTAACTAATTTTTTTTTAATTGACCGAAATATTTTGTTTGATAGTTTACGTAATCAAATTGTTGAGCAATGTTCTATTGATTATGAATTTATATTGGTTCATGTTTATTTAACTAATTGTATAAAGTTAGTAAACAAGCATGTAAATTTATTCTAGAAGTTAATGTACAAGCAACGTACATTAATATTTATGTAACTTCACCACCACCTAGAAATAATATTGTAAGTAGTATACGTGCTTCTAATCAAGTTAATGCTGCTCATAGTTCTTCTCATCAAGTTATTTCATTTACTAAACAAGAACATATAGTAGATGATGGTAATAACGACGATAAAAACAGTGATGATTTAATTAAAAATTTAGATGATGAATTTGATGGCAATGTTGATAGTGTTAGCATTTCAGGATTAATCATTGGAAGAAAATTTGATAATCGTTCTGAATTTAGATATTTTATTAGTGATATAGCAATTGCACACAATTTTACTTGCCATGCTACTTTAAACAATGCTAGTGAGATTGTATATAAATGTAATGATTCAAGTTGTAATTGGAGAGTATACGCTAAAACAAGTGGTAAAGGTGAAGGTTTTGTTATTACTACGCTAGAAAACGTACATTTTTATTTAAGGGGACTTACAACAGGTTCTCATCCATTAGCTACTACTGTATGGGTTAAAAATAAGATTATTGATAAAATTTGAGATAATCAGTCGTATAGTCCATCGCATGTTGTAAATGATATATATATAGAGAACACGGAATATATATTAAATATTGTAAAGCTTGGAAAGCTAGGGAACTTGCTCTATCCGAAATAAATAGTAGTTATATTGATGCATATAGTAGTCTTGAAGAGTATGGTTTTAGAATTATTGAGACAAATGCAGGTAGCCAATATTTTATACAGACTACAGAAGACAATAGATTTAAAAGAATTTTTATTTGTTTTAAGGCATGCATTGATAGATTTTTAAGGAAATATTTACCTGTGATTAGTACTGATGCTACTTTTCTTTCTTCTAGATATCAAGGTATTTTATTATTGCTTGTGCTCATGATCCAAATTATCAATTATATCCTATTGCTTATGCTGTTGCTGAGAGTGAAAATACTGAATCTTGGACTTGGTTTTTAAACGGTTTGAGAACATCTTTTGAAAAATATTTTGATGCATGGAGTACAATTTTTTTTATATCAGATAAACAAAAAGGATTGATAAGGGCTATGCATGATATCTTTCCAGAATCGCCTCATTTTTTTGTATTCAACATTTTAAACAAAATTTGAAAAAAATCTTCAGATTTTCACATTTTTAACATAGTTTAAATTATCTGGCTAGATGCTATAATGAAACAGATGTGAACTATTGTTTAGAAAAATTAAAGATGAAAACATAGATGTTTACTACTGGCTCATTGGAGTAAATGATGAAACTCATATTTTTTTACACTGGATAACAGCATATTCTTCTTGTCCCAGATTAGGTATTCACACGTCGAATCTTCATGAATGCTTCAATAACTGGGTAAAAATTTTACGTGATAAACCAATAACGACACTACTTGATGGAATTCGAGCCAAAATTATAACACTTCAGGACAAGAACAGGCAAAAAGCTAAAAATTTTCAAACTGATTATTGTCCGAAGATGTTACAAACTATGGCTCTTATCATAAAAGAAAAATGTCATGACCCGCACCCAGAATTTGGGCATGAGTCATAGGTACGTCCAGCCTACGCCGCAGTATCGGCGGTAGAACGCTGTCTAGGTCTCAATAATACTAAACATAACTCACAACCTGTCAATGATATCAACTCCATAAGGAGGACAACGAATAATGCATTGCTCAACAGTTCACAATATATACTCAATCACAATAGCTATGAGAAATAAATGGCACGATGAGATAAAAGATAAGGAGTACTGACATAAGCCAAGCACCACAACTCAAAATAGAGATAAACTAAAGTCTAGCTATCCAACATAAATAGTCTCAACAAGTCTCAAAATAAACTCAACATAAGTCTCAATATAAACTCAACATAAGTCTCAAAAGATGCATAAAATAACTGTCTAAATAGCTGCAGGTAGTGTCTCCTCTAAAGGAAGGGACTCCTCTAAGATCTCTGGTATGTAGTCTCCCTCTACACCTGGTCCATAATGTGTAGGACGAAAGTCCTCAAGATCCTCTGAAAAAATATATCCAGTCAGGATTGGAGCGAAGTACAAGTACTAACATCAGTTCCATGTATATTAACAAAAACTATAATACAGTGTAAAGAAATACAAGATGGAGATAATACTGGAAATAAGAAATACTGGTGAGTATGAAATACTGGAATAAGAAATACTGGAGAATATATCATCATCAATAGTACAACTAGCAATGAACAGAAATACAAGATGGATACTAGAACAAATGAACAGAAATACAAGATGGATACTAGAACAATGAACTGGAAATACAAGAATAAAATATCTAGCTAAGTGTGTGAAACATCAGTCTATCATGTGATCGGCTTGGGACAGATTATGCTTGTTACATATGATTAGCTATTATTCATGTAAGGTCAGGCTAACCATCCGGTTAGCTATGTTGCGAGAAATAGTCAGGCTAATCATACATAACAGACTATGAGGCATGTAATGGTCAGGCTGCACCCGACGTTATGTGTAGGATGAGCTATGATGCATGTAGAGTGGGGTATGATCACATAATCTACTAATATTTTTTCGTCCCCAGCTAGCACGATGGATTCCAATCATGACTCCTCGTGACAGGTCTTGATGATGCTAACCCGTATATCCATAGTGTCAGAATCAAGTACGCTATACAACTAGAATCATAGAGATGATCAACATAATAAAAATTGTCAGATAATGTACTCGCTTGTGGTCCTGAGCTAGCAATACCAAAATCCTGTTTTCGAAGTCTCATCTGAACAATCCAACAGTCCTATATACATAATATAATAATAATATAGCATCAATTGTTACACTAGCACACACACAAAATAATTATACTGAACTCAGAGACTACGCTAGGGTGATACTGGTCAACTAGCAGGGTCAAGGGTGCGTCTAAATGCACGGGTGTCATGTCCTCAAATATTGTGCATAACAAGACAGTCAACTCACTAACACATGTCTCAAGCTCTAAATCCCGTATAACCCTAACACATGTCTAAGTTAGTACGTTAGTGTACACCAGGCAGTCAATTCACTAATACTCAGGTCATATAGTCTTATGTAATTACGAGATACCCATAATTAACACTTATGGCCATACAACATATATATTACAATCATACATAGTACTAGCAATCAATTTTCCATGAAATACGATATATATATATATATATATATATATATATATATATATATATATATATATATAAAACTAATTATTATACACACACGCACGCACACACAACTAGTTACTAGGTTCACCAACACAGGTCTCGCAATCACGCCAACTAAACTATCATGAAGCAATATGCTAATCCTAACTAATATTCACATATGCACATACACAATCATGAAGGAAGGGCAAGTTGAACCTGTGCGTGCACGGGGTCGAGGGTGTAGTCGGCGTCGAGGGAGGTCGTCGACTGGAGGTGGTGCTCGGGCTGCTGTCACGGTGGAGGCTCGGGCTGCGGCTGCTGCTCAGGCGGAGCGGTGGCTGCTGCAATTCAGGGACTGATGTTGACGGTCGTCCGGCGGTGTCGAAGGGGAGAGAAAGTCGTGGGGTGGTGTTGTAGATGATGATGATGATTGGAGAGGCGGTGGTGCGACTGTGACATCGAGGAGAGACGATGGTGGTGCTGGTGTTAATGGCGGCGAGTCGTTCGCTGCACGGCGGTGAGGGGCTCAGGTGGGGAGTCGGGATCGGCAGTTGGATGATGGGGACGATGATGTCAGCATTTAATGGTGGCAGTGATGGAGTCGGGAATGGGACTGGACGAAGAAGTGGACCGTCGCGGTGTCAGTCGGTGGGATGAGTCGAACAGCGAGACTCGGCCGCGGTTGCTATTGATGGTGTGCTGGTCGGGGATGTGCGGTGTTGGTGGGGGATGATGGAGGAGAATGGGGAGAAGAGTTCGGTGGTGGTGGTGGCACTGTCGGGGGTCTCGGCGGTGGTTGGGTTCAGGCGGTCGGAGGTCCGGCGGGATGGATGAGGGGATCGACTGCTATATGAGTTAGGGTTTTAGATGTTTTGATGTTGATAAAAATAATAGGAGAAAAAGTATATGGGGAGAAAAGTGTGATGACTACCTAGGGAATTGGGCCGCCCAAGTACTCCTTGGGGTTGGGGTTGTTTTTACATGAAAGAATTTGAATGGCTAGGATTGTGTTGGTTTAAATGGATGGCTAAGATGGCGGGGGGGAGTGTTTTGAGTGTTGCACACTCCAAAATAAAGGAATTCATGTATGTGACCAGTCAATGAAGAAAAGGAATGCTTCTTCATGTGTTGGGTCCAATGGAAAGTGGACACCTCACTACACTTTTGCATAAAAGTCCCCAACAATTAAAAAATTGCACAAAAGGGGATTTTGGGATTGAATGAGGGAAAATACCATGTTTGGTGTGATATAGTGGCTAAAAAGGGTGTGTGGTGTTTAGTATGATCCTTGAGGGTGTGAATGGGGGTTTGGTTTGGTGTTGGATCTAGTTTTGGGTTTAGTTGGGTCCTTGCACCAATTTAATTAAAATTAATATAAATGGTGTTCTAAAATTAATTGAAAGTACATAGGGTTAAAATTAGGTGAAACACAAGTGTCATGGACGTAGAAGACTCATAATAGAATATTATTATAATTTGGGTTACACAAAATGGGTCAAGATTGTGTCTCCAATTTTGATTAGAACGCACAAAGATACAAAATTAAATTTATTTGGAAATATAATTAAATGTTTGTGACGAATATTGTGCAACTAAAATGAAGCACAATAGAGCATATTTATGAGTTACACAAGGGTCAGAATAGAAGACTGGCACGTCTAGGACAAGGGTGTAAAATTTGTTGGAAGACAAAAGCTAGTGTAGCGCTCCAAATATCGAAGCAACGGTAAGGTACAATAATTAAATAAAAATATAGTAATAAATTATAATCCCCAATATTTAATTCTTCCAAAATGCTAATTAAATCCATAACCCTATAATTTGGTCAGAGGTTCTACTAGTGGGTTTCTAGGTCCAGTTCACTAACTCATACGTTAAAGAACACTATATAATATATATATCATGCAACATATATTAACACAATACTTATAATAATTAAAAGACAAAAATACCCCTATTCTGGAATGTGGTAGTGACAAGTCTACCCTCGTAAAAAAAATTTTGTCCTCGAAATTGAAATAAACTCGCACAAGAACAAACAATCAGACAAAGAATTATACCTCAAGTCTCGAAGAGATACGGATACTGCTCGCGCATTTCGTCCTCTCTCTCCCAGGTTGACTCGCTTGGAGAGTGATGTCTCCATGCAACATGAACCAAGGGAATAGTCTGGTTCCGCAATACCTTCTCTCTGCGATCCAAGATCTCTACGGGTTGTTCGGGATAGTTGAGAGTCGGTCCAACCTCGATCTCTGAGTGATCTAATACGTAAATAGAATCTGCCACGTACCATCTCAGCTGCGATACGTGGAACACGTCATGCATTCCTTCTAGTGCAGGCGACAAGTCTAGTCTATAGGCCACTGTATCGACCCTTGCAAGAATACTGAAAGGTTTGATGTAACGTGGACTAAGCTTCCCGCCTCCACCAAAATGAATCATGCCCCGTGTCGAAGAAATTCATAGGAACACCAAATCGCCAACGTAGAACAAACAGTCTTAATACGTAATCTAAAACAAAATAATCATAAACCAAAAATAATAAAACCTATACCTGAAACTCTAGGGGTCTACGGTGGCTGTCGGCCCAATGCCGCTGTCTGTCCTGTGCCACTCGCAGTCTATCTTTGATGAGTTTTACCTTTTCTGCTGCATCCACGACCATTTCTGGTCCTAACAAAGCTCTCTCTCCGACATTATCCCAAGATAATGGTGTACGATACCTTCGTCCATATAAAGCCTCGAATGGTGATATCTCAATGCTGGCCTGGTAGCTGTTGTTGTAAGCAAACTCTACCAGGTATAGGTGATCCTCCTAAGAACCTCCGAGATCCAAAACGTAAGTGCGTAGCATATCTTCGAGAGTCTGAATAGTCCTTTCAGTCTGCCCATCTGTCTGGGGGTGATAAGCGGTACTGAACTTGAACTGAGTGCCCAAGCTAGCCTGCAGACTCCTCAAAAAATAGGAAGTGAAACGACTATCCCAATTTGAGACGATGCTCACAGGAACCCCATGTAATCTGACAATCTGTCGCACGTACATCTCTGCTAGCCTTTCTGTCGATGTATCCACTTTGAATGGTAAGAAGTGGGCTAATTTGGTCAACCTATCCACGATGACCCAAATTGTGTCCATGCCTCCTGGAGAACATGGAAGCCCTGAAATAAAGTCCATAGTCATATGCTCCCACTTTCCACTCTGGAATGGGTAAAGGTTGAAGCAATCCACCTGGCCTCTGTCGATCTGCCTTTATCTGCTGGCACACTAAACACCGGGATACAAAGCGTGCTACCTCGCGCTTTATACCATACTACCATACGTGCTCCCTCAAATTTTGATACATCTTGTTGGCACCGGGATGCATCGAGTACTGAGAGCGATGTGCCTCCTGCAAAACCTCTTCGTGCAGCTCTCCACTCGACATACACATCCTTGTGCCGTGCCTTAAAGATCCATCATCCGCAATAGTGAAGTCGTTTATCAATCCTGTCTGAACCTGTGCCCTGATACTCCTCAGAGTCTCATCATTATACTGTGCAGCTTTAATTCTATCCATCAGCTCTGATTGTATCTGCAATCCCCACATCTGAATCTCTATACCTGGAACTAGCACTTTAATTTCCAAACTCTCAAGATCGGCCAATAAATGTCTATCTGTAGTCAAGTACATAGCCATCGGATACCTGCTGAAGGTATCGACGACTACGTTGGCCTTTCCTGGGTGGTACTATAATGAGATATCAAAGTCTTTAATCAACTCCAACCACCTCCTCTGCCTCATGTTCAGCTTCTTCTGTGTAAACACGTACTTTAAGCTCTTATGGTCCGTGATGATCTCCATACGATCTCCGTACGAGTAGTGTTTCCACAGCTTTAGAGCGAAGATAACCGCTGCCAACTCCAAATCGTAGGTATGGTAGTTTTTTTTATGAGGGCGTAATTGTCTTGAAGCATAGGCAAACTGCTGAGAACGCAACCCAAACCTTTCCCTGAAGCATCACTGTAGATAGTGAATCCACCTGTCCCTGATGGCAACATCAAAACTGGACCTGTCGTCAATCTCTTCTTCAGCTCATCAAATGCGGCCTGACATTCCTTCGTCCAGACAAAATCCATTTCTTTCCTAGTCAGCCTAGTCATTGGTTCTGCAATCCTAGAGAACTCTTGTACAAATCTCCTGTAGTAGCCTGCTAACCCAAGAAAACTCCTGATCTTAGCTACCGAACTGGGGGTAGCCCATGTCTCCACTGCCTCGATCTTTTTTGGGTTAACTGAAATTCCGTTACCCGTCACCATGTATCCAAGAAATTCAATCTTGTCAAGGAAGAACTCGCACTTTGAAAGCTTCCCGTACAGCTCCTCATTCCTGAGAGTCTCTAAGACCATCCTCAGGTGCTCTTCGTGCTCCTCTGGGGTCTTCGAATACACAAGAATGTTGTCAATGAACACCACCACGAACTTGTCAAGGTACTGGTGAAATACCTTGTTCATCAAGTTCATGAATACTGCTAGTGCATTGGTTAAACCAAACAATATTACCATAAATTCAAACTGGCTATACCTGGTCCGAAAAGATGTCTTTGGTATGTCTTCTCTCTTCACCTTCACCTGGTGATAGCCTGACCTCAAGTCTATCTTTGAAAACACCTTTGCTCCGCTCAACTGATCGAAAAGATCATCTATCCTCAGCATCGGATATTTATTCTTAATAGTGAGGTTGTTCAGAGCTCTTTAATCGATATACATGCATACCGTGCCATCCTTCTTCGGTACGAACAATACTGGAGCTCCCCATGGTGATAAACTGGATCTGATGAAGCCTTTGTCCTACAGCTCCTCAACTTGCTTCTTCAGTTCTGCCAGCTTGCTATTGTTGAATCTATATACATGTTGTGAAATGGGCTCCGCTCCTGGTGCCAAGTCTATAGAGAATTCAATATCTCTGTATGGTGGCAAGCTTGAAAACTCCTTTGGAAATACATCCAGGAACTCCGCTATCAGAGGATGTGGCAACTCCTCTTCTTCCTTCCTAGCTCCGCAAAACGTGCCTCTGCTCTGCTCCGTTGCTCCTCTGGAGACCTCAAACTCTGGCTCTCCTGGAGGTCAAAATATTACTTTGCCTCCGTGACAATCTATAGTAGCATGGTGCCTACTCAACCAGTCCATTTCGACTATAATATCGTATCCCGGAAGTGGCATAATGACTAAGCTCATGCTCAACTCTCGGCCTCCCAATGATACTCTTCGATCCTTGCAATAATCACGGACTAGGATAATGCCTCCTCCAGTCGTGATCTTGCAAGTCCTATCTAATGGTTCCATCTCTAAACAATGCTTAAGGGCATAATATACATATACGAAACTATAGGAAGCGCCATAATCAAATAATGCAAGTGCTGGAATAGAATCGAGAGAAACTGAACCTGAAATCACGTCTCCAGCTGGCTCGGCCTCCTCAATCATCATGGCATTTGCTCATCCCTGGGGTGCACCTCTTTGCTGTTGCTGGTGCTGAACAAACCTCTATTGCTGTGATAGAAGTGGAGGGCCCCTCTGCTGGCCTCCTGGTATAGTAGGTACTCTGGTTGGTCCCCTCTGAGTGGTTGTTCCACCCTGACGAGTCTGAATAGATGGACAGTCCCTCAGCTGTTGTGCTGACGATCCACAGGACAAGCATGTACCCAACCTCTTCCTGCAAATGTCTCTAGTATGTCTTGTCTTCCCGCAATATGTACACTGGGCAACGGGCTGAGTCTGCCTCTGTGGCTGCTGCTGCTAGGTGTGTCCTCGAACTGGTGCTTGGTGCTGCTGATGCTGTTGCTGGTACGGCCTCTGCTGCTGCTGAAAGTGTGGGCGCTTGGTCGGTCCTGTGTTACCACTTGTTCCTCCAGAAGTGTCGTATCCTCTCTTGGACCTGAGGTCCAAGTCATTTTTAACAATCTGGGCATCCATCAGAATACCCTCAAATGTAGCAGTGCGACGTCCTGAAGTACGATACTTGATCTCTCTAGTCAACCCCTTCCTAAACTTTTGGGCTCGGTCTCCTGGGTCTCAAATCATCGATGGAGCGAAATGACTCAAACGGCAAAACTCTGTGGCGTATTCGTCAACTGACATGCTTCCTTGGACCAAGTCATGGAACTGACTTTTCAATGCTTCCAGGGCTACGTTAGGAAAGAACTTCTCCTTGAAGAGCTTCTTGAAGTCCTCCCAAGTAAGTCCTCCGACAATGAGTCTCGGCTCCGTACGATACCATGTCAGCACGATGTCAAACATCTGACTGCCAGCGGCCTCGATCTGAAGATTCTCTGGAATCTGCGCCAAACACAAGTTCCTCACTATATCCTCTAGCCATTCATTAGCGTAGAGTATCCCCTCGGTGCCTTTGAACTCCTGAGGCATCATCCTCTTGAAGTCCACTATAGTACCCGGCCTCTGGTGCTGCTGGCCAGGATGGTTCTGGTGTTGTGCTACTCTCTCCATAGCCTGGAGAGCCACCTGATGAGCATTCTCCATGCTCTCTCTCATCAGCTCTGTCTGTTCCTGGTGCACCTCTGCCTGCACCCTCTGAGCCTCAGCTTGAATACGCTGAGCTTCCACCGTCACTCTCTGGACATCTAACATGCCTTGGATTAGTGTGAGCATCGACCAGAGAGGCCTGTGGAGATTTTAGACCACAGAAAGAAGGTGCTGGAAAATCAGACGATTCCTTTGGTGCGCATTGCGTGGAGGCATCACTCACCAGGAGAGAGTACCTGGGAGTGAGAGGCCGAGATGCGCGAGTGATATCCTTATATGTTTGAGCCGTGAGGTATAATTCTTTTTTGCTTGTATTGAATGCTTTTGGTATTTAGTTTCTTCCTTAATTTCGAGGATACATTTTTTCTAAGGTGGGTAGGATTGTCACCCTCACTTTTCCAGCTAGGGGTAGTTTGATAATTTGGTATGGATATTTTAATTTTAGAAATATAATATTGAATATTGTGTAATGATTATATATTTTATTTAATTAAGATAAACTATAATTTTTATGACTAGTATTAGTTAGTCATTAGAGACTTGTGTTAAATAGTTAGTTAGAGAGACTAGACAATAATTAGACTTATCACATATGGACCTATGTAGATTTATCATGACAAATAGTGAGCCCAACTTGGACCCAAGCCCATTATTCATCCCACTAATTAAATTAAGAAGGATTAGTGTAAATTACAAGTAGTTAGAGACTTTCAAATATATCCATCCTTAATTATTCCTCATAATGCAACATGTGGGGGAGGGGGGTAACTTGGACTTTTGATATTGCTTGGGGAAGGGAGAGGAGGTCGGTCACATGAAGAGGGGGTTCTTCTCTCGCTCTCTCTCTCCTCATTTGCATTTTATTTTGCTTCCAAATTTTAGATCCCCAATTTTCTATTTTTTTATATTAAATTTTTACACAATTCACCACCAATTCCTTCTTAAATTTATTACTCTTGGAGCCTTGGAGCTTGGAGAAGCAAGGAGCACAAGGAGGAGGAACTTTAGAGCAAGAAATCGTGTCCAGATCGTATCCAATTGTATTTTTATTAGGAATCCATCTCCTAATTGGTAATTCTTGAATCTCTCTCTCATTATGGCTTCTTAATCATGCATTTGACCATTAGAAATAACCCCATGGTATAGGATTACCTATAGGAACAAGTTCTAGGCAATTTGGCTTTGTATTGTGAGTTCTATGTGATATTTTGTGTGTATATTGGAGGAATTACAAATTTGATACATCAATTGTGTGTCATGATACCAATTAGATTTAATTAGACTTAGATCGGGATTATGGGACTAGGTACGTGTCCACAAATGGATACGTATAGGCCGTATCACGATATTTTGTGATACTGTGTGATACGAGACCAATTTTGGGTGATTTACATGAATTCTCTTCATTACATGTTGTAATGACTTCTAATAGTTGTAAATGTATATAAATTACTTGAGGGAATGATCAATTATGGTTAATCGAGAGTTTGTACCTCAATGGGTTGAGTATCATAGATATCCTAGTTGGTGTACTTTAGGTATTTATTTAAATGCCTCAATCTATATATATGTGTGTGTGTATGTATAGATATATCAATATATATGTATGTGTGTGTGTTTAGTGATATATATATATAGATATATATAGGTGTGTCTATGTATATTAGTGACTGTGTAAGGTTTGTGAGAATTGTGTGTGAGTGAGTGTCGAGTAGCAGTGGCAGACTTAAGATGTTGCATTCAAGCTATGGAAGGTCGGGTTTTTTATATGGCAAGCAGTGTGCAGTAGAATTTGCATTTGCAGTGTAGGCAGTTACATTTGTAGTGTAGTGCAGCAACAGCCTTTGCACAAGCAGTGTGCAATAGTATTTGTATTTGGCAGTGCAGGCAGTTGAATTTTCAGTAACGTACCGCAGCATTTGTATTTCAAGTGCAGGCAGCTATATTTGCAGTGCAGTGCAGCAGTAGCATTTGCATAAGCAGTGTGCAGCAGCATTTGCATTTGGCAGTACAAGCTGTTGTATTTGCAGCAATGTGCAACAGCATTGTATTGAGCAGTAGCAGTGAGCATCAAGAGTAGCAGTATGCACTGCAATAGGTAGCAGTAGCAGTGTGCAACAACTTTGCATCGAGCAGTAGCAGTAAGCAACATGAGCAGAAATATGCACTACAATAGGTAGAGCAGTATCAACATTTTCTTAGCAGTGCAATAACAACAATCTCGAATGCAATTGCAATATACAACAACAACATTAGCAGTATGCATTAGTATCTAGAGCAGTGACAGCAAGTAGGGTGTATCAGTGTCATGAGGAAGGTGTTGTATCAGATGATGAGGAGTGAAGGAGTGAGTGTGTCTTATATACACTAAAACCTGGAAGAATAAGGTATGATACATAGAGTATCAGGAGATGTTAATGTGGGGAAAAATGAATCAGTGACAATGGAGTACCTGATTTGTCTTATTTGTAAGTGTTACCAAGGTAGGCATCACTACTAAACTTGTGAATAGCAGTATTGGGTGTGAAGTAAGCTGTGAGAAGTAGAGGTGTAGAAATAGGTAAATGCTAAGATATTTAGTGCATATGAGTGTTCAAATATTAGGATGTGAGGTATTTGGGTATTGGATTAGTATAGAGTTAAGTGGCTTGGTACCAATAAGAGTTAGGGGTGTATGCATGTATCTTGGTACCAGAGTCTAATACCAGGTTAGAGTTAGTATAGAGATGGTTCAATATAAGTATTATTAGACTATATATATGTACATGGACCCATAGGTAAGTTGTAGTTAGGTACAGGTAAGGGGTTCAACTAAGGTTATAACTAGTGTCAGTTAAGGTTGTACTAATTAGTTAAGTTATCAACTTATCACCAAGGTCATGAAGAGAACTAGATATTAGGTAATACCAATATATTTACATACTAAGGTAATAGGTAGTATAAGTAACTAGTATATATGAGTTATATTTAATACTTACTATTATTAACTAATATAGCTAATACCATCAAGGTATTGACCTAGTTTGACTAGTATGACCTAGAAATAGCCTAAAAATCACATGTTAACTCATTATAGTTTAATTACCATTTTTTTTACCTAAATGATATAATATTTTATATATAGGTTTGTGTGACACCAGCTTGGGCTTAGAGAGACACCCTTTGCTCAGGACCTCAGGCGAGTACATTTCTCTGTTAGTTTTTGTTTTATAATAGTGTTTATATCACATGTTCTAGAACTATATACTTGATTCTGACACAGTGGTTTCATGGATTGGTACTACATAAATCCTGTCAAGAGATGTTATCCATTACCGTGTTCAGCAGGTACTCCTTTACATGTATTTTATTGTGTGTATCACGTATTGATTTAGTGTACTTTATGTTCATACACTACTCATATTCTGTATGCCCATATTCGTGTTCGTAACGTGTCGTGATTGGATCCATTGGTATTGGTTGGGGATGGGGGAATAGAAGTTGATTATGAATATGATAAACTTGCATTACATGTCGATTACATACCACACATGTAATCGAGTTACCATATTTTATTCGTGTTTAACCCAAACCGATCACATAATAAATTTGTATTACATGGCACATTAGCTAGATTTTATGTATTTATATTATATTACAGTAATTCTATTGTATGTTCTTTATTCCAGTATATTACCTGTTCACTCTAGTTTATTTCATTCTGTTGTTTAGTTATCTTGTATTCTTTTCTATTATCTGTTATAAATGCTCGATTATGTATTTGAAACTGCTTTCAGAGGTATGTACTTTGCTCCAATCCTGACTGGATATTTTTTTTAGATGATTGGCTTGTAGACCAGTGTCCTACATACTATGGACCACATGATGGCATACCATTAGAGGATACTCCTGTAGAATAGGAGGACTTAGTTCCAGAGCCTGAGGAGGTTTAGATTATTTTGTTGAGACTTGTAGTAGACTTTTATTGAGGTTATTGGCATGTATATATATTATTTCAATCTTGTGGATGTATTGTGACTCTTTTCCTCGTTATTCCTTCTCGTGCTTTATCTTTATTAGTTTGTATTATGGTTGAGTATAATTTACATTTATCAGATACCATATTTCTCGTCCATTTGGAGTTGAGATGATTGACAAATACCATATATATATTGTTTGAGATGTTTATATAGCAAAGTTGACCCAGACAACGTTCTACCGTCGATGCTGCGGCGTAGGCTGGACGTACCCACGTACTCGTGCCCGAATATTCGGGTGCGGGTCGTGATATGCCCTGATCACTTGGAACTTCAGAAAATTTCTAAAGCTTGAGAGGTCAAAGAAGAAGGAGCTTATTGACAACTGTAATGAAGAGCCTATATGCTATAAATATAAAATAATAGGACATATAAAGAATGATTGTCCAACTAAAGAAAGGAAATCGCTATGATCGCTCATCCAAAAGAAAATCAAAGAAATATGCAAATACCAATATCTGGCATGAAAGCAAAGCTAGTGAATCCAAAGAAGAGAATCCTCGAGAAGCAGCAAACCTATGCTTAATGGCGTTAGCTGATCAGGTAACAGATAAAAACTCTGATGATGATTTTATATTTGATTAGCTAGGTAATGCTTTTAGTGATCTGCTTGATAATTTTAGGAAACTTAGAAATAAGTATAAGCATGCTAAGAAAAATGTTCAAGAACGTCAGATTAAAATAGAGACGCTGACATCTCTACTAAGTGAAGTAAATGATACCTCTAACGATTTAGACGAGAATTCTAGACTTAAGCTTAACCTCCATGAGGTACTTGCTAGTCTTGACAAGAGCTCTCAGGAGAATGCTAAACTTAAGGAAGAACTAAAATTTGAAAAGAAGAAGTATTCCATTGCTGTACATAGAATAGATGCTCTCACTGCTAAATATGATAAAGTAATGCTACCTCTAAAAGATTAGAGATTAGATTGGGTAAACAGGTCGAACAAACCCCTACCCAACCTAACACGAGATATGTAGCAAGACAAATGAACACTCATAGATATGCTCCTACCTACATGCATAACGGTTCATGCGATCATACATTCAAAACATATCATAACACTACTCATTCATATAGAACCAAACATAATCATGCATTCTATTATAGATATCCATGAAGACCACAAAAAATATCTCACACAATCATGCATTCTATCCACATAGACCACAAAGTACTGCTTCACACACTCAGGTATATCATGTTGCACCAAGCACTAACAACCTAGCTATATGTCACTATTGTGGTAAGAAATGACATATATCTAGATTATGTAGAACTAGAAAGTTAGTAGATATGAATATTTATGCATGGGTACCAAATACTAACACAGCAGGACCCTCAAAGAAATGGGTACCAAGGGTTACATCTACATATCTTTTTGTAGATGGACCAACCCTCTCATGCTAGAAGCAAGTGAATTCTCGATAGTGGTTGCTCATGATATATGACTGGTGATGCTAACCTATTTACAACGCTATCGATGAAGAAAGAAGGTTATGTCTCCTTTGGTAATAACCTCAGAGGATATATTATAGATAATGGTAATATAGGTATTCCTTCCTATTCTGTCATTAAAGACGTTTGTCTAGTAACGAAATTAAAACATAACCTACTCAGCATCAGGCATCTAGCTGACCATGAAAGATCCACAGGTAATATTATCTTTGAAGGGATCAGGAAAGATAATATATATTTTTTATCTTGCAAAGGACACTAACAATGTAGGAAGATGTCTTTACGCTAACAAAGATAATACCTGACTATGGCACATGCATCTAGGACACACAAACATGGACACTATTGTAAGACTATCCACAAAGAAGTTGGTAAGAGGCTTATTGGAGATTACTTTTAAGAAATATATGGTATGTGCTGACTGTAAAAAGAATAAAGCTACTAAATCTCCCTATAAGTCAATCATTGCTGTAAGTACCTCTAGACCTCTACAACTCTTATATATGGACTTGTTTGGACCAAGTAGAGTTGTCAGTCTTGGCAGTAAGTTTTATGCTTATGTTATTATTGATGATTTTTCTAGATATACATGGGTTTATTTTCTTGCAAACATAAATAAAGCATTCTCTGAATTTATCACTTTTTGCAAAATGTTTAATGATTACTTGTATCCGAAGTGATCATGGAAGCAAATTCAAAAATAGTATTTTCAAAAATTTTTACAATAAAAATGGTTTTTCTTATAATTTTTTTTTCCTAGAACTCCTCACCAAAATTGTGTTTTGGAGCGGAAGAATATAGCTCTTGGAGATATAGCTAGAGTCATGTTAAATAAGTATAATCTTTCAAAATACTTTTGGGCTAAAGCTGTAAGTACATCATGCCATGTTTTGAACATAGTGCTTATTCGACCTATATCGAAGAAAACCCCCTATGAACTTTGGTTTGGTAGAATCTCCACTATCAGTTACTTTAAAGTTTTTGGCTGCAAATGCTTTATTCTCAATACTAAAGATAACCTAGAAAAGTTTGACTCCAAGGCCGATGAAGGTATTTTTCTAGGTTATGCCGCCAAAAGTAAAGGATTCAGAGTATTCAACAAGAACTTATTGACTGTTGAAGAATCAATCAATGTTACATTCGATAAAATCAATACTCAAGTACTAAACAACAACGATGATGAAGGAAGTCAACCCGTAACCAACAAGACATCTGAAGATACAACCAGTGCAAGTCATCCGAAAAATCTGCCAAGGAGACTGAAGTTCTCCACAGATCATCCTAAGGACTTGGTAATAGATGATGTATCAAAAGGTATAAGTACACGTTCTTAAAATAGAGATACCATTGTGTAACCTCTGTATCCTAAAATTCTAGCTTAAATGTTGTTATTAGGTTAATTTGGGGCTATTTGGATTTTTCTACAATTTTTAGTTAATTAAAAACTAGTAACACTAATTTCCTAGCACTTTCAAGAATTTATTTTAGGGTCAAATATAATTAGAAATATTCTAAACTTTTTTTTAGGTTCTAAATAATCAAGAATTTTCTGAGAATTTTTTGATTATTTTTAGCATTTATTTGAGTTAATTATGAAAAACTGAATTAAAAACTAATTTTTAGAAAAAGAAAATCTAATAAAACCAACCCGCCCAGTCAGCAGCCAGCCTTGCCCGTGTGTCAGCCAGCGTGGCCCAGTCAGCGAGGCCCAGCGTTCAGTGAGAGAGGGCGAGGGTGGGTGCAGGTGGAGTCGGTCCAAGCCAAGCCGAGCTGAGCTGAGCCGAGTCCTAATCCGACTCGGACTCAGCCGAGCCAAGCCGGCTTGAACGCTGGTCGTTCGATCCGAGCGGGCAGTACCGGATGGACACCACATGGCACGTCCTTTAGCCGTGACTTCCCTCTCTCTCCTATATATATAGTATTTAGTTTATAATTTCTAGGGTTTCTTTTAGCCAATTTTAGAGAATTGTCATCTAGGATTTCTTTCATCTTCCAGAAGCCATTAATCATAGCTATGGACTCCAAACGTGGCCAGATTCTTGCATTAGAACCATATTGAGGTTAGTTTTCTGAATATGTAAATTGTTTAATAAAATTCAAAATATTAAATTCTGAAAAATTCGTAGAGCACAGAATGTCCAAAAATAGATGCGTCTAGGTATTTTTGCGATTTCGGGAGAATCAGGAATCAGAATCATGAACCGTTTAAATTTTCGGAAATATAATTTTGAGATCATTAACATATGTTTTTCCCAGAGTTAATTCAAAATATTTCTATGTTGTTAATTTTGTAGAACTTCTAGGTTAGCAATCAACCACCGTTGCACAATACAATTTTGTATGTGCAATAATTTCCAAGCAAACTTGAATCCGGATGAGACATAAATTCCAGCATATTTGTGACGCTGAAATCTACAGGAAACCATGTATGAAAGTTGAGTTTGTATCGGTTGACTTTTCGATCAATAAATTGCCTTGATTTGTGTGCCATGAGTCTCGAGTTGATAAAATTCAGTTTCTTTGGACAAAATTTAGAAATTAACCTAAAAATCAGAATAATAAGAATAAAATAGGATTTTAGAGTAATTATTCCAAAATAAAATAAAATAAAATAAATTATCTTTTGACATGATAATTTTGTACTACATAGGCTATTTGGACTGTGGCTTGGATTCTGATTCATACCAGCTAAGGACCACAGGCGAGTATATTTCCATGATTACTTTTAGTTCTTGATAGTCTCTATAATCCATGCTTGGTATTGATTATTTGATTCTTGACACTTGCTACACGGATTAGTATGATGGATTCTTATTATGAGATACGTGACTGTTCTGGATTATTGTTATTTCTTCGTGACTGGCTCGAAATCTATGTTGTACTCGTGGGCAGGGGAAATACTTAGTGGATGTGTGAACTACCCTTTCTATCCCATGGTCTTACTAGAATAATAGCAGCCATGCACGACACGTGTAGTTTGCCGAATTTTACCCCTTAGCCGTTCACATGTCAACAAGGTATTTTAAATCACATAGGGTAGTTGTTCCTATCTGTTCTTCCATATATTTCAGTTATTTCCTTTGGTTCTTGGAGATATTATACTATATGTTGCCATGATAGGACTTTAGTATTTATTTATTCTAGTTGTCTTATTGTGATTTTAGTTTTGTTGCTATCATATATTCGTTACTATTTATTGTCTTATAGCTTCTACCATGTGTTGGAACTGTTTTCACTGTGATGTACTCGTTCCCTTCCTGACTGGATAAATATTTTAGGTGACTACAATGAGGATGCAATCCCTATACATTATGGACCATATGCTAGTGACATAATAGAGCCTGATCTTGCCCTTCCGGAGGATCAGGGAGAGTTAGCAGCTCAGATACCGTCTGCAATAGAGTTGTTAATAATAGTTGATTTTGTTAGTTATTTTGGACCGGATTGTTCTCCGACAATTTTTTAAAGTATTTTTAGTATTGTACTTTGGATATGTAGATTTTGGGGAGATTCCTTGAACCCGCATCAAGACTATTATTTCATTATTATCTTGGTGTATTCATTTAAACTAGTGCCTGTGATTGAGTATAGTATGGAGATGTATATATGTTGTGAGTTGTAGATTATACTTGTAGATTATTGTACAATGTTCTACCGCTGACACTGCGGTGTAGGCTAGACGTACCCATGACTCATGCCCAAATCTAGGGTGTGGGTTATGACATATTTTTAGTAGTAGCCCATGTAGGTCAAGTTTCGCACAAGGTTGCGAATTCGTAGTGGTACTCAAGTTAGATGTATGACTGTGAGCCTACTATAGGATATACTAGGGATATGAAGATACTCAATCACAACTAGGGATCCCATATACTCAACTTGCTAACCCTTACTATTTCCTTTTGAGCAATCAACCTCTTCCATAGTTGATTGTCCTTCTTGAATACTTCATTATCTTGTGCCATATCAATTAAATTCTTGTTGCTTTCAACCTTTCAAAATGCCACCCAAGACTAGAACACATGGTGCCAGAGCCAATGGTGCTTTTGCCACACAATCCGTATCGCAAGAGGCCTCATCAGCTGGATCGAAAAGTCTTCCTCCTCCTCCTCAGCCATTACATGAACTCTTCAGAAGCATGATGGAGGCTCAAAAGACTCAGGCAGAGGCTCAGAGGCAACGGACAGAAATGCTGAGGGCAGGAATAAAAAATGCCCAACAGGTTGCCCTAGCAGCCATGGAGAGGGTTGCCCAACAACCATAATAGCAGGCCGCTCAACCGAAGGTGGGAAACATCCAGGACTTCAAGAAGATGGAGCCTCGGACGTTCAAGGGGATAGAGGGAATCCTCTACGTTGATGAGTGGCTCGAGGATACCGAGTGGATCATGAGAGTTTCTCGACTTTCTGAGGACCTGAAGATTGAGGCGGTTGGCTTGCAGCTTCACGACATTGCTCGTACTTGGTTCAGAAATGAGACTAGGATTGCGGATCCAAACCTGACTTTGGGCAGTTCAAGGACATCTTTAAGAGGAAATTCTTTTCTGCAGTAGCCAAAGGGGTTCTGGAGAAGCAATTTTAGAACTTCTAGCAGAACGGGATGACCATGGATGAGTATGCTGTAAAATTTGGCAGGCTGAGCCGATTCTCAGAGTACATGGTGAGGGACCCGGAGGATAGAGCTAGACGATTCAGAGAGGGCTTGAACCAAGATAATAAGGTCCATATTTCTTTGACTCATACAACTTTTGCTGATATATTGGCAGAGGCTCAAAGAGTCGAGGTGGATATGGGTCTTCAAAATAAGAGAAACAGGGATGCTATCAGCGATGGTAGTAGTCAGGGGCAGGCAAAGCGTCCATAATTTCTGCCAAGGACCTTCCAACAGCAACAGTACCATGCCCCAGGCAGAGCCCCAGCTCAGCAAGTGTAGCAGTAGACACAGAGACAAGTACAACAAGCACCCCTATGCAATTATTACAAGAAGCCAGGGCATTCATGGGAGATCTGTCGAAAGAGATTAGGTGTGTTCCTATACTATGGATCACCTACGCATCAGATGAGAGTGTGTTCTATCGTACCCCCTATAGGAGGATCTTCAACCCAGAGAGGACCAGTTGGACCACTAGGGCCATGCAGCAAAGATGACCCCCACTTCCTACGTAACAACAGTAGTTTGCCCAGCACCAGCAAATGGGAGTACCTCCACAGGGCAGAGCTTTTGCCATGACCGTAGAGGAGGCTGAGACGACTAGTGATATGATAGCAGGTTCTATTCTTCTCGATTCTATTCCTGTATTTTTCTTATTTGATTCTGGTGTATCACATAGCTTTATATCTGTATCCTTTGTGCTTAAGCATAGTTTAGTAATAGAACCCTTGAGTAGGAGTTGCAAGATCATAACTAGTGGAGGAACTATCCTAGTCAATGATACTTGCAAGGGGCGTCGTGTTACCTTAGGAGGCCATAATTTGGATGCTAGTTTACTCATAATGCCACTTTTGAGTTTTGACATTATCCTTGGAATGGATTGGTTGAGTATGTACCATGCTAGCATAGAATATCGTGGAGGACATATCTTGTTCCGCCCTCCAGGAGAGCCAAAATTTGAGTTGTTAGAGGAGAATTTGAGCAGAGTGATGGAATTATTTGTGGAGCCATGGTAGCAGAGAAGGACTTGCCACACCCTATTATTACAGAATTTTTAGACGTAGTTCCTGAGGAGCTACCAGGACTGCCACCAGACAGAGATCTTGAATTTTCTATAGACTTAGTGCCTGGGGCAGAGCCGGTGTCACAGTAAATCTATAGGATCAAAAACAATGAGCTGGCAGAATTGAAGAAGCAGGTTGATGATTTGCTGGACAAAGGTTTTATTAGATCGAGTTCTGTCATGACCCGCACCCGATGTAGGAATGCAAGTCGGGAACAACGCCCAGCCTACGTAGCAGAATCGACGGTAGAACGCTGTTTGGATAATCTATCTAACAATATAATAAGCCACCAATAATATCAATATACTCAATCATAGATCTTAGATGGAAATGAGCACGAATATGATAAAGAATAGAATAGTCACATACAACTCGTTAGTCTAAAATAATAACATCAATGAGTCTGAAGAAATACTAATAAAATAAGCTAGAGATAAATCCAGTACAAAGAATACTAAGAAGCTACAAGATCCGGGTCATCTGTCTCAGTCGGGATAAGTCCCTCCTGAGCTAGGGTCTCTGACTCTAATCCCACAATATCCTGAGGTCCATAATGTGTAGGGTACCACTCCCCATTGTCATCTGGGAAAAATATATCAAGTCAGAAAAGGAGCAGAGTACATCTCTAACAATAGTTCTAATCAATGATAAAAAACTTTGTAACAGTAAATAGATATGAATATACAATATGCAACGATAGATATAAGAGATATACAATAAGAAAATACTAAAATAAATACAATAATGTATAATATGACAATGAACAAGAATACTAATGACTGTGTGTGAGTACTAGCTTTAACATGTGACCGGCTTGGAAACTTACACAAGAGTATAACGGCCTGGTTAATCATACATGCGGTGTATGATCTACACTCACAAGGAACAAGACATGTACAAGGAGAGTATGATCACATATCTACACTAAAATACTCCCTATCCCGACTGGTATAGTATATCCAACCATGTTACGCTATGGCACGAGATTTCCCAAAAAGATAGCTAGTCTTCCCTAGAATCAGTATCTGTACATGTACAAGATAATCAATGAAACAAGGCTTGCACAAGATACACCATATACCAAGGAATAATATCTCATGACGAGATCCAGATATACCAATCCATGTAACCATTATGTCAAGAAAATAAGGATATCTATACTAGATACAATGAACATAGAAAATATCATAATAAGAAACTATCATAGAATGTACTCGTCTAAAGTCCAAAGAATAGTCTCACAGATGTCTGATACGGTGCCTCAAAGACCTAGATATGGAATATAACATCAATACAAGGTTTCAAAAAGAAAATAAGTTAAACTAGTCAACTTTTAGGTCAAAGAGCCATTTTTTCGTCAAAAAGTCAAACTAGGTCAACTCTAAGTCAAACCGGTCAAACTACGTATTTCTAGGTTGTATGAGTCTATCTCAATGATGTTGGATTCATATACTATGAATCTAGGTCATACAAGCTAAATCTTAGGATACTAGGGTACCATATCTCAGGGTACGAAAACAAGGGATAAAATATAACACATATGCATATCAAATAATATTAAATATATAAATCCTAATTATAAATATTAAATGGATACTTTGGTTTTGAACCAACTTGGTATCGTAACACTAGACCTCCATCTTGATACCCAAACCCAATACCTTGGGTATCCCTAAATACTTTGATACTTACCTTAGTATCTCAAGGTAATTGCCAAAGCTTCATATTATACTGACTACCCATTAATAACTACATGCTAATAACTAACTATTATAATATAGTATACTAAAACATAAATACCAATTAGGAAACATATACGTATATACTAATACCATACATATATTAAATAGCTATAATAAATACATATATATACTCTATACCATAAAACTGTGGCCAAAGACTGCTGTTGCCATCACTAATGCTGCTGATACGGCTGCGGTTACTGTAGTTGTTGCTACGGTTCTTGCTGCTATTGCTAATACTGCTGCTGCTGCTATCGCTGAAGGCTGCTGCTGTTGTTGTTACTGAAGTGCTGCCGTCGCTGAAGTTCACTGCTGTTGCTGCTGCTAAAACCGCTGCTGTCGCCAATGCTGCTGTTGCTGCTGTCGCTGAAACCGTTGCTATTGTTGCTGTTAGCGCTGTTGCTGTCGCTATAAGCGCTGCTGCTGTCGCTATAAGCGCTGCCCCCTCTCTCTCTAATACATACTAATACTAATATATATACTTATATATATATATAACTATATATACTCCTCTATATACATATATATGTATCCACAATAATACATATAGTAACATATATATATATATATATATATATATATATATGTGCAAGTGTATATATATATATATATATATATATATATATATATATATATATATATATACACATGCATATAATTACATATTATAATGACTAAAAATAATGAAAATAGATCTAGAAATAAATTGCACAAACACATGGAGTGCATCACACCCGTATTCCACTAGATCTAAGATACACTTGCGACACGAGTCCACCATATATCCAAACATACCCCAAAGGACACGAGCAAGTCTAATATATTATTTATGAACAATATGAAGAGTCAAACACAAATCTATGTGTCCGTGTCAAAATATGACATGCATAAAGTCCCGTGTCGGAGGAAAAACTCCCAAATTAACACGTATCACCAAATTATTGGGATACGACCTACACGTACCCAATTGTGGATACGACACTAGCTCCAAACACACAAGCATATGCCAAATTGATCTATAGGACCAATTGACACACACAACAAGTGTCAATATCGGAATTCTCCCAAAATTGACATAAAAAGTACCATAACTTTCTTAATAGGCCTCCTATGAACTCAAAACCAAATCCTATGGATAGCCTATATATATGGGTTGATTTCTCATGGTTAAATCTTAGATTTAGAACCTAAATTAAGGGAAAAAATTTAATTATACCTATTGGGAGATGGATTTCCAATAAAACCTCCAAATATGATAAAATTGGCCTCCAACTTATAGATCCTTACTCCTCTTTGTAGATCCTTGATTTCTCCTTTTAGATCCTTGCTCCACTAGTCTCCAATGGTGATTCGAAAAGAAATTGAGATAAAATTTGGTAGAAAAATGATGTGGGAATGAAGAAATTTGGTTGAGAGAAATTCTAGATCTAGTTTTCAAATGAAAAGAGGAGAGAGAAACTTCCTCCTTCTCATATAGGCCGGCCCCCCTTACCCCTTCCTCAAGTTACTATATAATATCCATTATACCCCTTGGGGCCTCTCATGAAAAAATAATTAATGAGGAAAGCTTCTAGTCTAATGGTTTAATTAAACTAATCATCCTCCTAATCAATGGGCTTCTAGTTGGGCTCAATTCTAACAATTAAAATATGTTGGTCCATGAGTCTAAACAAAACTAGTTAGGTCTACTAACACAAGTCCAAAATAAATAACTAACGTCTAACAATATTTAAGTAATACAACAAATAATTATTTAACATGCACAATATTTAATTAAATATAAAATTACTAAAATATCTTTTCCTAGAAAATATGGTAGTGACAAGTCTACCCTCCTCAAAATAATTTTGTCCTCGAAATTCAAAAAAGAAAACTATCCCGAAAAAATAACAGAACATAATAAAAGAACAGAACTTAACTATGAAAGAACATACATCAAGGCACAAATAAATATGGATAATGCTCTCGCATTTTATCCTCTATCTCCTAGATAGACTCCCCCGTAGAGTGATACCTCCATGCGACAGGAATAGTCTGGTTCCTCAGCACCTTCTCTCTCCGATCCAGAATCTCAACTGGCTGCTCTAGATAGCTAAGAGTAGGGCCCACCTCTATCTCCGAGTGATCCAACACATGACTAGGATCTGCCACGTACCGTCTCAACTGCGACACGTGAAACACGTTGTGTACTCCCTCCAATGCAGGTGGCAAGTCTAGTCTATAAGCAACTACACCGACCCTTTCTAGAATAGTGAAAGGTCCAATGAATCGTGGACTAAGCTTTCCGCCTCCACCGAAGTGAGTCGTGCCTCGTGTCAGAGAAATCCTCAGAAACACCAAACCACCCACCTCAAACTCCAAAGGTCTCCGGTGGCTATCGGTCCAATGCCGATGTCTGTCCTGCGCCACTCAGAGTCTGTCTCTGATCAACTGAACCTTCTCCGCTGCAACCACAACCATCTCTGGCCCAAGCAAAACTCTCTCTCCAACATCGTCCCATGACAAGGGAGTACGACATCTCCGACCGTACATAGCTTCAAAAGGTGACATCTTTATACTAGCCTGGTAGCTCTTGTTGTAAGCAAACTCTACCAAATGGAGATGGTCCTCCCAAGAATCCCTAAAATCTAGTACACAAGTGCGCAACATATCCTCGAGAGTCTGAATAGTCCTCTCTGACTACCCATCTGTCTGGGGATGATATGCAGTACTGAACTTGAGTTGAGTGCCCAAACTCGTCTCCAACTCCTCCAGAAATGAGAAGTAAAACGACTATCCCGATCCGAGACTGTGCTGACGGGAACTCCATGTATCCTGACGATCTGCCTCACATATATCTCTGCCAGCTTCTCCATAGACAAACCCACCTTGAAAGGCAAAAAATGGGCCGACTTGGTCAACCTGTCAACGATGACCCAAATCGCGTCTTTCCCTCCTGGAGATCGTGGAAGTCCGGACACAAAATCCATAGTAATATGCTTCCACTTTCACTTTGGAATGGGTAATGGATGAAGTAAACCTCTTAGCCTCTGCCTTTAGGCTTTTACCTGCTGGCACACTAAGTATCTGGATACAAACTGTGCCACTTTCTTCTTCATGCCATACCACCACCCACTCTCTCGCATATCCCGATACATCTTGAACCTAGATGTATGGAATATCGAGAGCGATGCGCTTCCTGTAATACCTCCTCACGCAGCTCCCCACTAGGCACACACAATCTAACTCCATGCTGCAAAGGTCCATCCTTGACAATGGTGAACTCATCCTTCAATCCTTCTCTCACCTGAGCTCTGATGCTTCTCAGAGATACATCCTCATACTGTGCTGCCTTGATCCTGTCCATAAAATCTGAATGTATCTGTAATCCCCATATCTGCATCGCACAATCAGGAACTATCACCTCAATGCCCAAGCTCTCCAAGTCCTCCAACAAATATCGATCTTGCGTCAAGAACATAGCTACCGGATACCTGCTCAAAGCATCGGCAACTACATTAGCTTTCCCAGGATGATACTACAAGGATATATCAAAATTCTTCATCAGTTCCAATCACCGACGCTGCCTCATGTTCAACTCATTCTGCGTGAAAACGTACTTCAAGCTCTTGTGGTCTGTGAAGATCTCCACACGCTCTCCGTATAAATAGTATTTCTATAACTTCATGGCGAAAATGACTGCTGCCAACTCCAAATCATGGGTAGGATAGTTCTTCTCATGAGGACGCAAATGCCTGGATGCATAGGCAATCATTTTCCCATTCCACTGAAGAACACAATCCAAATCTTTCCCCGATGCATCACTATAAATAGTGAAGCCTCTAGACCCTGATGGCAACTCAAAATAGGAGCAGACGTCAACCTCTTCTTTAACTCCTCAAAAGCAGCCTGACAATCCTCTGTCCAAACAAACTCTACATCATTCTTGGTGAGTCTGGTCATCGGCTCGGCAATCCTTGAAATTTTTTGCACAAACTTCCTGTAGTAGCCTGCCAATCCCAAGAAACTCCTGATCTCTGCTACCGAACTCGTGGTCTTCAAAGACTCCACTGCTGCGATCTTCTTCGGATCCACTAAAATATCATCACCAGTCACAACATGCCCCAAGAACTCTACCTTTTCCAGGAAGAACTCACACTTGGACAGCTTTCCATACAGCTTCTCCTTCCTCAGCACCTCCAACACAATCCGTAAATGCTTCTTGTGCTCCTCTGGTGTATTCGAGTATATGAGTATGTCGTCGATGAACACCACCACAAACTTGTCAAGGTACTGATGGAACACCTTGTTTATCAAGTTCATAAATACCGTTGGTGCATTAGTCAATACAAACGGCATCACCATAAACTCGTACTGACCATACCGAGTTCTAAAGCAGTCTTCGGTATGTCCTCCTGCTTTACTTTCATCTGGTGGTAGCTTAATCTCAAATCTATCTTAGAAAACACCTTGGCACCACTCAACTGATCGAACATATCATCAATCCGTGACAAAGGGTACTTATTCTTGATAGTGAGATTATCCAATGCCTTGTAATCAATGCACATGTCCATTCTTCTTCGGTACAAATAATACCGGGGCTCCCCACGGTGAAGAACTCGATCTGATGAACCCCTTATCCTGCAATTCATCCACGTGCTTCTTCAGCTCGACTAACTCGTTGTTGTTTACTCTATAGACATGTTGCAAAATTGGTTTTGCACCTGGCACCAAGTCTATAAAAAATTCAACATCTCGATCTGGCGACAATCTTAGCAATTTCTTAGGAAACACATCCAAGAACTCTGCTATCAACGAATGTGGCAACTCCTTGTCTTCCACCATAGCTCCACAAATAATGCCTTCTTCCTGCTCTGCAGCTCCTCTAGCAAACTCGAACTCTGGCGCTCCCGGCGGACCCAATAAAACTCTACCTCCTCTACAATCTATACTAGCATGGTGCTTACTCAACCAATCCACCCCGAGTATAATATCGTACCTCGGAAGTGGCATTACAAGTAGATACGCACTCAACTCCCGGCCTCCTAGAGTAATTCTACGATCCTTGCAAATATCATTAACCAGGATAATGTCTCCCCCGGTCATGATCTTGCAAGTCCTAAGCAAAGACTCAGCTACCAAACCATGCTTCAGAGTAAAAGAAACAGATACAAAACTATGGAAAGTACCACTATCAAATAAAGCTAAAGCTGGAATAGAATCAAGAAGAATAGAACGTGCGATGACATCTCCGGTAGGCTCTTCCTCCTCGACGGTCATAGCAAACGCTCATCCCTGACGTGCATCTCCCTGCTGCTGATGCTAGACATAACGCTACTGCTGGATCGAAAACGGTCCCCTCGGCTGTACTGTAGGTGGTCTCACTTGTGTCCTCGGAGCTGAAGCTGCTCCCTGAACTGCACGATGAGGATTGGAAGGATAATCCCTTAGCTGATGCCCCTCAGTACCATAATACAAATAAACTTCTAACCTCTTCCTGCAAACTTCCCAGATATGGCCGAGCTTCTTGCAGAAGTGGCAGAAAGATTGCTGTAACTGTCTCTGCTGCTGTGGTGCCTGGTAAAATGGAGCCCTAGCTGGAGTCTGGTGCTGCTGCGGCTGCTGGAAAGGCCTGGACTGGAAATGTAGATGCTTGGCAGATACTGTACTGTTGTTGGCCCCCAAAAAAGAATCACGATCTCTCTTGGGCTTCAAACCCAACTCCTGCTTAACCTTGCGTTCCTTCGTAAATATCTCCGATTATGTCTCATAAAAGGACGGAATAAGGATCTTCACTTCCCAGTTTAGACCCTCACAGAAATGAATAGCCGGACCACCGGTTATGTCACCAAATACTCTGCAAATTGGCTCAACCTACCGAACTCCGCAGTGTACTCCTCCACAGACATGCTCTCCTGAATGAGGCTCTCAAACTGCCTCTCCAAGTCTAGCCTGTCTGCCCCAGCGAAGAACTTCTTCTGGAAGAGGTCCTTGAATACCTCCCAAGACTGTCCCACGTCAATAATAATTGGCTCATTCCTGAACCAAGTAAGGGCGACGTCGAACAGTTGAAGTACTGCCGCCCCAACCTTTAGATCCTCAGAAAGACGGGATACCCTAATAAGACGCTCAATATCCTCGAGCCAATCATCAGCATAGATGATGCCCTCCGTCCCCTTGAAGACCCTAGGCTCCAGCTTCTTGAAGTCCTAAATATTGCCTGGCCGAAGCTGACCAACCTGAGGAGCAACCAGCTGCTGGACCGAAACTCCTCTCTCTACTACGGCACGAGCAAGCTGATGAACACTCTCGATGCCCTGCCGTTAAACATCGTTCTGCCTCTGATGTTCCTCTGATTGAGCCCTTTGTGCCTCGAGCATCTCACGAAATAGTGTAAACATCTGTGTCGCCTCTGCTGGCACGAAAGGTGGAGGTGGAAGCCCCTCAAATACAACTGGTACAGTCCTCTGAGTAGGTGGTGGACCTCCAAAAGCAGCTGACACTCCAATTATCGAAGAAGTGACTGGTGCAGGCCCTCGGGATATCGCAGACCTCTCAGAAGCTGCTCTCCCTACTGCGATCTAGTCTTAGGCAGCTGTCATACCCCAGTCCCAAAATACGTAGGACTTGAAATACGTAAGCATGCCAGCCGTATGTATATGGCAACTCCAATATATGGATACCATGATGCATACGTATGCTGTGATATGAATATAAACTCATATGTGGTATATATATAGTCACAAGTCATAAAAATACTAATCTCATCCACACAATAAGTCATAAAAAGGAAATAACTAAACTAGAATAATGAGTCTGAATAATCCAAAACTAATAGTCGGGTGGAGACAAATCCACTACCAATGACTATATCAATACTAAAATGAGGGAGAAGGGTAAATCTCCAATATAAAATAAGATGATGATATAAGGTATTAGCGAAGCGATCCATCGCTAGAGATAATCAAAGATACTCTGAAGGTAAGACCTCCTCGGAAGAGATAAGTAGTAAGTCCTGATCCATGCTCCTGCGAATAGTCATGAACATCTACACCTGGAAAGGGACCAGGTCCTTAGAGGGACGTAACAAGATACATAGAAATATGCCAATTTGAATACAGTAAACATGCATAATAGGTGAAAAATATATAAGTACGCTGTACAAGACAATCTATATGAATGCATAATGAGGACAACTTTTTGACGTATGGGCAAGGGTAGGCTACTCGATCTAAATCTCACAACTCGCACACACGTCAGAAATATCATCAGCCGTCATACCGCGGGGGTAGCGACCATCATGACACCATCAGCCGACCTACCACGGGGGTAGCGACCATCGGACACGACTACCATAGTGCGTGCTAGATACTACGGTTTACCAGAGTGGTTAAAGCCCATACGCCTACTGATTGTCCTCTCATGATACTAAGTGTCATGTGTGTGTCAACATATCTAATATATAGTAATGAATGAAAGAAACTACACATGTAATGAATATACAAAAATATAATGAATATACAAAAATATAATAAGCATGCAAAATACTATAAACAATTTGGCAAGGTATCTTGCCTGGCAAGGGAGCTGCAAAGTGTAACTTCCAGGAGTCAAGTACACAGGATCAAAAACTATGGCCTCAGAATAAACATCTCTGGATGCTGAAATAGACATCACCAATGTTCCCAGAACAAGTGAGATATATAGAAAACACTATCCTTTCGCCCAATTTGGACATAGGGGCAAAACAGTAATTTTGGGTCAAAGCGGGTCCTTATGTGGGCCACTTTGCACCAAAAAATGTGGCAGGAGTAAATGTCTCTAAATGGAACAAATTATAAGTCAAACCAATTCTAAACGTCAGTACGAACTAAATGGTACGTCCAATTTTGGATTCCGGTGAGCCGAACACAAATTCGCCCAAAAAGTCAACCGTGGGGCCCGCAAATAGGTGGCTTGGTCAACTATCTCATAATCGCGTAAAACTTGGGTCATAGGACCAGCACGATACCATGAGTCCAATGGCGCAAGTTTCGTCAATTCTGACGAGCGTACACTAAATGGTGCGGTATTTTGCAAAAGTCGCGATACAGGGACTTTTTGCGGATACGGGTTTATTCCGACGCGCACACGCGTCCTAATCAGTTTCTGCAAAAGCCCACACGTCTGGATATATCATACGCGCCTTTCGGTGTAATTGGTACACGACTGAGCGATCCCGTTTGGCGGAGCGTGCTCCGTATCACAAGTTTTTGTTATTTTAAAAATAGGTTTTTTCGATTTTTCAGCCTAATTTAATTCTGCATATAACACCAAATAAAATAATGTAATTAATAAAAATTAATCTCGGTTAGGTGGTCTTCGCATAGGAAGAAGTAAAACTAAATTTGGATCTCTGTGGTGGGAGATACGAGTCCTTAAACATGGGTAGTTACCGCAGTTTTCTGCGATTGAAAAGTTATATTTTTCTCCAACTTGGTCTCTGTTTTCGCCTAGGGTTACGTGCTGTTCGAAGTAAACTAATACACAGTATTGGGAGAGGGATAGGTCATGAACATACCGATGAAGACGGGGTCGAGTTTGGTCGAGCGATGGCACAGAAAACGAGTTCTGAACAGAGGTAAGTCGCTATGCAATCTGCTGTGGTGTTCACGCGGTCAAGCGTTTGTGCACGGCGGACGCGGCGGCGGCTCCGGCGAACGGCGACAGCGGTGGCGTCTCGGCGGCGGCGCTCGCGGCTAGGACAAGGTGGAGAAGATATAGGGTTAGGGTTTAGGGTTTACTATTAGAAGCATATATATATAGGAAACATGTGGGGGGGGGGGGGGGGCTTCCGCGCGCTGTTGCTGGCTTTTGCAGCGGCTGCTAATGCTTTGCGGGTGCGGGTTGCGGATTGGTATGCTAGTGGGTTAGGTTTAACGGGTAGGATAGGATTTAGTTAGGGTTTGGGTTTTAAATCTTTTTATTTTATTCTTTTTCTATTTCTTTTTCTTTCTTTCTTTTCTAATTCCATTTTCTATTTTTTCTTTTTCTATTATTCTTTTCTATTTCAATTAATAAACTTTATATATATATATATATATATATATATATATATATATATATATAAAATTCGAGAAATTTATATTAGAGCATACAATTAATCTATCAACTGTCCATAAGATCTTCTACATGTAAATAATTAAGAAAAAAATTACGGTTGCTCCATAAATCCTCTATTGCACAAACACCTAGAAATAAAAATCAAATAAATTCTATTTCTTCTAATTAGCTAATAAATACTATAAATCAATTAAATAATTAATACGGTTTTTAAAATTAGGGGTTTTATATTCTACCCAACTTTCAAAATTTTTGTACTCGAAATTGATACTAACCCATTATCATAATAATCACCATAGCTATTACACTACATAGCTATCTAGCCGTGTTTCCTAAAAGTCATGGTCTGTCCATATAACACTTCTCATTTATTTTCCATACGCTATTCTATTTCTAACTCATCTATACTACCCAACTTACAAGAATTCTACTAGTAGTCAAAGTCTCTTAAGGCTATTGTCTAGGTTGTAGGACGAATTTATTTATTGGGTCAAGAATCTTGGGACACCTATCTGGAATCTCATAACTATAATTTTTCTTTGTAACTGCCACGAATCGTAGTCTAATACCGCCATGCCACCTGACCAGTTTGTCTGCAAATACTTCGACTACTCTACTACAACGGTCTAGCTGCAGCTGTCACTACTTCGTTAGCAAATTATCATAGTTGTCAGTTAGTAACTAGTGCCTTCAACTCTTTCCTAAGCTGAGTCTAGGTTTTTGGACAACAGTTAAGGTCTTGACTAACTTTATAAATCTATGAGGAGTATAAACTAATTCAACAATCCAACTAATTCCTATTAGACTAAGGGATGTTATATATGTTTTTAAAATAATAAGAGGATACAGATATTGCTATAGGGCATATACATAAGGGTTATCATTATATACTCATATTTTAGTTATTAATCATTTACTAAACCATTTATAATTTTAACAAACAAAATAAGGGTGAGGTTGAAGTAATTCAAACAATTAATAATGGCACGAAAGGATACGACTAAGATAGGAAGAGTTAAGCACGAGATACGGAATGGATAGAGAAGAGAAGATGAGCCACCTAAGGGGCGAGATGGTGATAGAAAAAGAATACTACTACTGCTACTCACATTATCTATTGGCATTGCGTGTATGCCATCTGGGTAGAATATCAATATATCCTCATAACTGCTAAACCACCATCTATATAATTCTATGTCTACTATGCACCTAAGATCCTGTGTCATAAAGGGGGTCATGAGTATGCAATGACAAATATAACTAAATGTCGTACCTGTATATTTGGCTTCCTATGCCTGTGCTCCTATATTTGTCATTGTGAGTGCTCAGCCTATGGGGTATATCTAGTACTATTCGTGTATCAAACTTATACTAAGCACGAACGTTCGTCTTTTTGAAATAGGGGAAAACGAAAAACAATAATAAAGAATTCAAGGAGGAGGTGATAGAATACAAGTACGAGATTCAAAGGGATTAGAGAAATCGAAAGGGAGTTGCCAAGGCAGTTATGGATTAAAATCTTTTTTTCTTAAATTCCTATATGCATGTTCATATCAGAACAGTTATGTACCTGACATGATATGCTCTGACCAGTCTAGAGGGCAAGTATATTCGTCTAACAAGTTGAGTCAACTATATCTCAATCCACGTAAAATAGTGATACAAAGAGCGAACCAAGCGCACTATGGTTGATCAGACCATAATGCACTGATTCTGATTTAGACAATGTATTTGTGTGGGCCCCTAATAATACATATGTCATGAACAAGCTCAATAAAAGAATAAGCTTGCAAAACTAGACTATAATAGCAGCATAAGTCGAGGTAGTAAAAATTATGAGTACGCTTGATTATGATGGAGGAAGGTACAAAATAATTTAAGTTCACCTAGAAGATCGGTGTTGTGCCTCTATAGTTGCTATACTAATTTCTTATCTAAGTCTAAAGTCAACCAAATGGGTGTATGGCCTCTAAGTTCTACAGTCTAGATAAACACTAAAGTTCTATAGTCTAGATAATACTATCTTCTTATGCAAGACTATAGTTGGTGTCATTCATTTATATTTTATTAATTGGTCAGAAGGACTATGTGATACTAGGTTATGAGACATACTACCAAACTTATAAAAATTTAACTAATAGTATTATTGAATACTCGAGTGTATATACCTAGTATAAGGCACCTTCCTAACCCCTATCAAGCATGAAGGAAAGATTGACGTTGAGAAGGGATCAAGCAAGGTGCAATGCAAGCAATCAAATGAGAATGCAAAATAATCAAGGGAGGTGATTAAGTAAGTGGATGAGATCCTATATTCTAATCCTATGCGCAGGCTTGCTCGGTACAGTCACATAACCGAGACAATATGCTCTCGACCTGCTCTCGACCTGCATGGGCCACCACAAAAATATGTCACACCCCAGTCCCAAAATACTTAGGACTAGGAACACGTAAGCATGCTAGCCGTATGTATATGGCAACTCCAATATATAGATACCATGATGTATACGTATGCTGTGATATGAATATAAACTCATATGTGGTATATATATAGTCACAAGTCACAGAAATACTAATCTCATCCACACAACAAGTCATAAAAAGGAAATAACTAAACTAGAATAATGAGTCTGAATAATCCAAAACTAATAGTCGGGTGGAGACAAATCCTCTACCAATGACTATATCAATACTAAAATGAGGGAGAAGGATAAATCTCCAATATAAAATAAGATGATGATATAAGGTATCAGCGAAGCGATCCATCGCTAAAGATAATCAAAGATGCTCCGAAGGTAAGACCTTCTCGGATGAGATAAGTAGTAAGTCCTGATCCGTGCTCCTGCGAATAGTCATGAACATCTACACCTGGAAAGGGACCAGGTCCTCAGAGGGACGTAACAAGATACATAAAAGCATGCCAATTTGAATACAGTAAACATGCATAATAGGTAAAAAATATATAAGTACGCTATACAAGACAATCTATATGAATGCATAATGAGGACAACTTTTTGATGTATGGGCAGGGTAGGCTACTCGATCTAAATCTCACAACTCACACACACGTCAGGAATATCATCAGCCGTCATACCGCGGGGGTAGCGACCATCGTGACACCATCAGCTGGCCTACCACGGGGGTAGCGACCATTGGACACGACTACCATAGTGCGTGCTAGATACTACGGTTTACCAGAGTGGTTAAAGCCCATACGCCTACTGATTGTCCTCTTATGATACTAAGTGTCATGTGTGTGTCAACATATCTAATATATAGTAATGACTGAAACAAACTACACATGCAATGAATATACAGAAATACAATAAATATACAGAAATATAATAAGCATGCAAAGTACTAAAAATAATTTGGCAAGGTATCTTACCTGGCAAGGGAGCTGCAAAATGTAACGTCCAGGAGTCAAGTACACATGATCAGAAACTACGACCTCAGAATAAACATCTCCGGATGCTGAAATAGACATCACTAACATTCCCAGAACAAGCAAGATAGCTAGAAAATACTACCCTTTCGTCCAATTTGGACACAGGGGCAAAACAATAATTTTGGGTTAAAGCGGGTCCTCATGTAGGCAACTTTGCACCAAAAAACGTGCCAGAGATAAAGGTCTCTAAATGGAACAAATTATAGGTCAAATTAATTCTAAACGTCAGTACAAACTCAACGGTACGTCCAATTTTGGATTCCGGTGAGCCGAACACAAATTTGCCCAAAAAGTCAACCATAGGGCCCACAAATAGGCGACTTGGTCAACTATCTCAGAATCGCGTAAAACTTGGGTCACAGGACCAGCGCGATACCACGAGTCCAATGGTGCAAGTTTTGTCGTATTCTGACGAGCGTACACGAAATGGTACGGTATTTTACAAAAGTTGCAATATGGGAACTTTTTGCGTATACGGGTTGATTCCGACGCGCACACGCGTCCGAATCAGTTTCCGTAAAATCCTACACGTCTGAATATTCCATATGCACCTCTCGTTTGGTGGGACGCGCTCCGTATCACAAGTTTTTGTTATTTTAAAAATAGATTTTTTTGGATTTTTAGCCTAATTTAATTCTGCATATAACACCAAATAAAATAATACAATTGACAGGAATTAATCTCGGTTAGGTGGTCTTCGCATAGCAAGAAGAAAAACTAAATTCGTATCTCTGTGGTGGGAGATACGAGTCCTTAAACATGGGTATTTACCGTAGTTTTCTACGATTGAAAAGTTATGTTTTTCTCCAACTTGGTCTCTGTTTTCGCCTAGGGTTATGCGCTGTTCGAAGTAAACTTATACACAGTATTGGGAGAGGGATAGGTCGTGAACATACCGGTGAAGACAGGGTCAAGTTTGGTCGAGCGATGGCGAGGGAAACAATTTTTGAACAGAGGTAAGTCGCTGTGCAATCTGCTGTGGTGTTCGCGCATTCACGCGGTTGTGCACGACGGACGAGGCGGCGGCTCCGGCGAACGGCGGCGGCAGTGGCGTCTCGACGACGGCGCTCCCGGCTAGGTCGAGGTGGAGAAGATATAGGGTTAGGGTTTAGGGTTTACTATTAGAAGCATATATATATAGGAAACGAGGGGGGGGGGGCTTCCGCGCGCTGTTGCTGGCTTTTGCAGCGGCTGCTGATGCTTTGCCGGTGCGGGTTGTGGGTTGGTGTGCTAGTGGGTTAGGTTTAACGGGTAGGATAGGATTTAGTTAAGGTTTGGGTTTTAAATCTTTTTATTTTATTCTTTTTCTATTTCTTTTTCTTTCTTTCTTTTCTAATTCCATTTTCTATTCTTTTCTTTTTCTATTATTCTTTTCTATTTCAATTAATAAACTTTATATATATATATATATATATATATATATATATATATATATATATATATATAATTTGAGAAATTTATATTAGAGCATACAATTAATCTATCAACTGTCCACAAGCTCTCCTACAAGTAAATAATTAAGAAAAAAAATCTTCTATTGCACAAACACCTAGAAATAAAAAAATTAAATAAATTCTATTTCTTCTAATTAGCTAATAAATAATATAAATTAATTAAATAATTAATTAAATAATTAATACGGGTTTTAAAATTAGGGGTTTTACAGCGGTATCCTGAGACAAAGCGAAAGAAAGAATCAATATGGTACATGATGTAAGACACTCAAGGAAAGGACATTAAAAGATCAAATGTCAATATCAAGGAAGAATAGTTGAATGAATCAAAAGAATTTTTCCTAGATGTGATTGAGTATTCTCAGCCTATAGCCTATATCCTATATTCTGAAACAGGCTCGTAATAGTACTCAATTCAGAGCACTACTACGAATTGTACTGATTGCGACTTTGAAGACCTGCATAAGCCACTACTAAAAAATGTGTCACGACCAGCACCCGATGTAGGGATACAAGTCGAGAACAACGCCCAGCCTACGCCACAGAATCAGCGGTAGAACGTTGTTTGGGCAATCTATCTAACAATATAATAAGCCACCAACAATATCAATATACTCAATCACAGTTCTAAGATGGAAACGAGCACGAATATGATAAAGAATAGAATAGTCACATACAACTCATGAGTCTAAAATAATAACATCAATGAGTCTGAAAAAATACTAACAAAATAAACTGGAGACAAATCCAGTACAAAGAATACTAAGAAGCTACAAGTCTCGGGTCATCTGTCTCAGTCGAGATAAGTCCCTCCTGAGCCAGGGTCTCTGACTTTAATCCCACAACATCCTGAGGTCCATAATGTGTAGGGTACCACTCCTCAGTGTCATCTGGGAAAAATATATCCAGTCAGGAAAGGAGCAGAGTACATCTCTAACATCAGTTCTAATCAATGATAAAAACTATGTAACAGTAAATAGATGTGAATATACAAGATGCAATAATAGATATAAGAGATATATAATAAAGAAATACTGGAATAAATACAATAATGAACAATATGACAATGAACAAGAATACTAATAACTAAGTGTGTGAGTACTAACTTTAACATATAATCGGCTTGGGAACTTGCACAAGAGTATAACGGCCTGGTTAATCATACGTGCGGTGTATGATCAACACTCACAAGGAACAAGATATACACAAGAAGGATATGATCACATATCTACACTAAAATACTCCCCACCCCGACTGGTATAGTAGATCCAACCATGGTATGCTATGACACGAGATTCCCCAAGAAGATAGCTAGTCTTCCGTAGATTCAGTATTTGTACATGTACAAGATAATCAATGAAATAAGGCTTGTATAAGATACACCATATACCAAGGAATAACATCTCATGACGAGATCCGGATATACCAATCCGTGTAACCATCGTATCAAGAAAATAAGGATATCTACACTAGATACAATGAACATAAAAGATATCATAAATAAAAAACTATCAGAGAATGTACTCGTCTGAAGTCCAAAGAATAGTCTCACAGATGTCTGATATGGTGCCTCAAAGACCTAGATATGAAATATAACATCAATACAAGGTTTCGGAAAAAAAATAAGTTAAACTAGTCAACTTCTAGGTCAAAGAGCCATTTCTACGTCAAAAGGTCAAACTAGGTCAACTTTAAGTCAAACCGGTCAAACTTGGTCAAACTACCTATTTCTAGGTTGCATGAGTCTATCTCAATGATGTTGGGTTCATACACTATGAATCTAGGTCATACAAGCTAAATCTTATGATACTAGGATACCGTATCTCAGGATACGCAAATAAGGAATAAAATATAACACATATGCATATCAAACAATATTAAATATATAAATCCTAATTATAAATATTAAATGGATACTTTGGTTTTGAACCAACTTGGTATCGTAACACTCGACCTCCATCTTGATACCCAAACCCAATACCTTGGATATCCCCAAATACCTTGATACTTACCTTGGTATCTCAAGGTAATTGCCAAAGCTTCATATATATATACTAACTACCCATTAATAACTACATGCTAACAACTAACTATTATAATATAGTATATTAAAGCATAAATACCAATTAGGAAACATATACGTATATATTAATACCATACATATATTAAATAGCTATAATAAATACATATATATACTCTATACCGCAAAACTGTCGTCAAAGACTGTTGTTGCCGTCGCTAATGTTGCTGATACGGTTGTTGTTCATATTAGTATTCATAGATGATATCCTTGTCTATTCGAAGACACCGAAAGAGCACGAGAAGCATCTAAGGATTGTGCTAGAGACCCTTCAGAAGGAGAAGCTTTATAAAAAACTCTCGAAATATGAGTTCTTCCTAGATAAGGTAGAGTTCCTTGGGCATGTGGTGACTGGATACAAAATTTTGGTGGATCCAAAGAATATTGCTGATGTAGAGTCTTGGACCACTCCGAGTTCTGTTGCAGAGATTAGAAGCTTCTTAGGATTGGCCAGATATTATAGGAAATTTGTACAGGATTTTTCTCGGATCGCAGAGCCGTTGACTAGACTCACTCAGAAGGATGTGCAGTTCGTGTGGACCGAAGAATGTCAGGCTGCATTTAATGAGCTAAAGAAGAGATTGACCACAACACCTATTTTGACGGTGGCATCGGGGACGAGTAGATTTGTCATTTATAGCGATGCTTTGGGGAAGGGCTTGGGATGTGTTCTAGAGCAGAACAAGAAGGTGGTGGCATATGCTTCTAGACAGTTGTGGCCACATGAGAGAAACTATCCCACTCATGACTTAGAATTAGCAGTGATAATTTTTGCTCTAAAGCTGTGGAGACATTATCTTTACGGAGAGCGTGTGGAAATATACACTGACCACAAGAGCTTGAAGTACGTCTTTACACAGAAAGAGCTAAATATGAGGCAGCGTAGGTGGCTAGAACTGATGAAGGATTTCGATATTTCATTACAGTATCATCCAGGAAAGGCTAACGTGGTTGCCGATGCCTTAAGCAGTTATCCAGTAGCGATGTACTTGACAACGAATCGCTGCTTATTAGCAGACTTGGATAGCCTGGGCATCGAGGTTATTGTTCCAGGGGTAGAGACGCAGATGATGGGCATGCAGATTCATTCGGGGTTGATGGAGAAGATCCGAGGGACACAGTACCAGGATGAGGTTTTGCGAAACCTCAGAGCTCAAGTGCAGGCAGGATTGATGGATGACTTCTCTATTGCTGAGGATGGTTCACTAAGGCATGGGACTAGGTTATGTGTGCCTAGTGGGGACCTGCGGGAAGAGATCATGCAGGAGGCTCATCGTTCCCAGTATTCTATACATCCGGGAGCTAACAAGATGTATAAGGACCTGAGGGAACACGTATGGTAGTATGGGATAAAGCAAAAGGTAACATATTTTGTCTCTAGATGTTTAGTGTGCCAGCAGGTCAAAGCCGAGAGGTAGAGACCAGGAGGATTACTATAGCCCCTACCGATTCCTGAGTGAAAATGAGAGCATATCACGATGGATTTTGTCTCCGGACTTCCACACACTCCAGGAGAAAATGACGCTATTTGGGTCATTGTTGACAGGCTGACCAAATTAGCCAATTTTTTGCCCCTTAAAAGGGGATTGACCACAAAGAAGCTCATCGATTTATATGTGAGACAGATGGTCAGGATGCATGGATTTTCAGTAAGCATCGTGTCCGAACGAGATAGTAGATTTATGTCCCACTTTTGGAGGAGTTTGCAGGCTAGCTTGGGTACCCAACTCAAATTTAGCACTGCTTACCACCCTCAGATGGATGGACAGTCAGAGAGGACTATTCAGACGCTCGAGGATATGCTTTGGACATGTGTACTAAATTTTGGTGGCTCGTGGGAGGATTATCTTCATCTGGTAGAGTTTGCATACAACAATAGCTATCAGGCCAGTATCGATATGTCTCCTTTCGAGGCTTTGTATGGTAGGAGATACCGAACTCCATTATCTTGGGATGACGTAGGAGAGAGAGTACTTTTGGGACCAGAGATGTTAGTTGATGCTGCAGAAAAAGTGAAGCAGATTAGAGAGAGACTTCGTGTAGCTCAGGACAGACATAAGCAGTGGGCCGATAGCCACAAGAGACCGCTAGAGTTTGAGGTATCGATTTATTTATTTAAATATCTATTATGTTCTTAGATTATGCGTTAAGTTCCTGTTTTGGCATAGGTTGGCGACTTAGTATTCTTGAGGATCTCTCTGACACGTGGAACGATTCGTTTCGGTGGAGGTAGAAAACTTAGTCCAAGATTCATCGGACCATTAAATATTCTATAGAAGGTCGGAGCAGTAGCTTATCGACTAGCCTTACTGCCTACATCGGAAGGAGTACACAACATGTTTCATGTGTCCCAGCTGAGGCATTATATGGCAGATCCTAGCCATGTATTAGATCATTCGGAGCTTGAGGTTGGACTAAGCCTCCGTTATCCGGAGCAGCCTGTGGAGATCCAAGACCACAGAGATAAAGTGCTTCATAACCATGTAATTCCCTTGGTTCACTTCATTTAGAGGCATCATTCTCCCGATGAATCTACTTGGGAGCGGGAAGAGGAGATGCGAGAGCGTTACCCCTATCTTTTTGCACCATGAGGTAATTTTCTTCTTGTATTTGTTATGCCCTAAATTTTAAGAATTTTTTTTAGGAGGGTAGACTTGTAACCTCCTTATTCTAAAATTCTAGCTTAAATGTTGTTATTAGGTTAATTTGGGGCTATTTGAATTTTTTCAATAATTTTAGTTAATTAAAAACTAGTAACACTAATTTTCTAAGACTTTCAAGAATTTATTTTAGGGTCAAATATAATTAAAAATATCCCAAACTTTTATTTTAGGTTCTAAATAATAAAATATATTTTGTAAAATTTTCTGGGAATTTTCTGATTATTTTTAGCATTTATTTTGAGTTAATTATGAAAAACTAAATTAAAAACTAATTTTTAGAAAAAAACCTAATAAAACCAACCCGCCCAGTCAGTAGCTAGCCTGGCCAGCGTGTTAGCCAACACGGCCTAGTCAGCGGGACCCAGCGGTCAGTGAGAGAGGGCGAGGGTGGGTGCAGGTGGAGTCGGTCCAAGCCAAGCCGAGTTGAGCCGAGCCGAGTCCTAATCCGACTCGGACTCAGCCGAGCCAAGCCGGCTTGAACGCTGGTCGTTCGATCCGAGCGGGCAGCAGCGGATGGATGCCACATGGCACGTCCTTTAGCCGCGGCTGCTCTCTCTCTCTCTTATATATATATAGTATTTAGTTTATAATTTCTAGGGTTTCTTTTAGCTGATTTTAGGGAATTGTCATATAGGGTTTCCTTCATCTTCCAGAAGTCATTACTCATAGCTCCGAACTCCAAACATGGCCCAATTTCTTGCATTAGAACTGTATTGAGGTTAATTCTCTGAATATATAAATTGTTCCACGAAATTTTGAATATTAAATTCTGGAAAATTCGTAGAGCACAACATATCCAAAAATAGACGCATCTCGGTATTTTTGCGATTTCGGGAGAACCAGGAATGAAAATCATGAACCGTTTGAAGTTTCGGAAAACTATTGTCGAGATTATTGACATATATTTTTTCCAAAATTTAATTCAAAATATTTCTATGCTGTTAGTTCTGTAGAAATTCTAGGTTAGCGATCAACCACCGTTGCATAATACGATTTTGTATGTGCAATAATTTCCAAACAAACTTGAATCCGGATGAGCCATAAATTTTAGCATATTTGTGACACTGAAATATACAGAAAACCATGCATGAAAGTTGAGTTTGTATCGGTTGACTTTTCGATTAACAAATTGCCTCATAGCTCAAGCCACATAGCACTCAAGACGTATAACACTCTCTAACGCATATGGTACTGGCCGCATGAGCATTTTATCTTCTCCAGACAGTAAGTTCAGCCATGGTAGAAAACTCCAAAAACCAAAAATTTATTTTTTCTATAAAAACTTTATTTTAACTCCGAATCAAGTGAACCAAAAGCCAAAATGCTCGAAATGAGGTCCTTCATCAACCACAAAATATTATATTTTAATAGATCAAGACTAAGAAGAACTTTTTGAACCCATATAAACCCTTGATAAAAATACAAATATACTAAATTCTATCCATCAAAACCAAAAAATTCAAGTATTAAAAGTGCTTAGAATCATACTGTACACATATTGACTAATAAAATCTAAGGGAAAAGCAAGAATTAAAATGTACAGTTTTCTATGTCATGCAAGGTGTACTTTCCTAGAAATGAATGAAAGATGGAGAAATAAAGAATAAGGGAAGAGAGAGAAAGAAGTTACCTTATATAGCTCGGGTTGAGGTTTGGACCATGGGTCCTCTCATGACTAAACCAACCCAACAATTAAACCAAGAGCCAAGTGAACCAAAGAATTGGTCTAGTCTTCATGATATGCAACCTAATTAACCATAAAAGAAAGAAATAATATAAGCATGAAAACTAATATGTTACAAATACGTATATCGGGAACGGAGAGTGACATCTCTACCCACCTTAGAAAATTTTTGTCCTCAGAATTCAATCCCAAGGCTAGCTAGAGAAATCAGAATAAATAATTCACTAACTACAAGCACATCTATACATGCAATCAAATTCTAGCATATAATAAAGAAAAGCAATATCACATAGTATGGATGAGTGAATCACGAGATTCAAGATACGAATGCATAAGGATAATTATACCTTCTGAGTCGAAGAGATGCGGATACCTAGACTGGAAATGGTCCTCATGCTCCCATGTTGACTCTCTGAAAGGGTGATGACCCCAAGCAACTCAGACAAGATGAATAGTCCGATTCTTGAGCACCTTCTTCTTTTGGTCCAAAATGGATACAGGTTGCTCCTCATAAGACAAATCGGTACCAACGACTAGCTCAGAATGGTCGAGGATATAACTCGGATCCAAGACATACCTACGCAACTGATACACATGAAACACATCATGCACCTCACGTAGCAAAGGCGGAAGAGAAAGATGATAAGGAACATCGCCCACCCGCTCAAGGATATCTTACGGACGGACGTATCACGGACTAAGCTTCTCGTAAATCCCAAATCTAATGACTCCATGGGTCGACAAAATCCATAAGACCACGTGGTCGCCAACATAAAACTCTAAAGGCCTACGATGCTAGTCTGCCAAATGTCGATGCCTATCTTGCGCAACCAAAAATCGCTCTCTGATCTGCTTGACAACTTCCACTGTTTGCATTATCATCACTAGCCTAACTTCTTTTATTCACCAATATCACTCCATGCCAATGGTGACTCCTGCACTTTCTCCCATATAATGCCTCAAAGGGTGCCATTTGAATACTCGCCTGATAATTATTTTTGTATGAGAACTCGACTAGATGAAGGTGATCTTCCAAAGACCCTCCAAAATCTAAGGTATATGCATGTAGCATATCTTCCAGTGTCTGCATGGTTCTCTCTTATTGCCCATCTGTTTGAGGATGGTAAGCGGTACTAAATTTCAACTTGGTGCCAAAACTCTGGTGCAAGCTCTTCAAAAAAATATAAAGTGAACCGAGTGTCTCGATCTGATACATTACTGACTGGGATACCTTTTTGTCTAACTATCTGTCGTATATACATCTCTGTCAACTGTTCTATAGATTATCCAACTCAAAAAAGAAGAAAATAAGCTACTTTCGTGAGACAATCTACTACCACCCATACTACATCACGACCAGTCGGGGATCTAGGTAAAACGGTCACAAAGTCCATTGTAATATGTTCCAACTTCCACTATGGGATAAAAAGCGGCTGTAATAATCCTGTTGGTCTTTGCTAGTCGGTCTTCACTTGTTGACATACCAAACACAGAGAAATAAATCATGTTATCTCCCTCTTTATTTCGTTCTACCAAAAATATTGTCTGATATCTTGATACATCTTGGTACCTCCTGGATGAATTAAATATAGAGAACTGTAAGCCTCGGTCATAACTTCTTGACGGTTATCTCTGCCCGGTACACATAGACGATTTCTAAACCTAAGTGTTCCATCTTCATGAATCGTCAATTTCTTTCTTAGACCAGACTCACATTCTTCCCGAAGCTTCTGAATTTTCGGATCCTCTGCCTGAGCCATCTTGATTCTTTCAATCAAAGTAGACTGAATATGTAAACTGGCCGATTCTTCCATGCCTTGTCGAAGAACTACCTCTATATCCATCACTTATAGGTCCTCCAAGATATGCCTCTACGATGTTAACATATATACACTACCTCTCCTACTAAGAGCATCTGCTACCACGTTTGCTTTCCCTGGATGGTATATGAGCTCCGTAGTTCTTCAACAGTTCTAGCCACCTCCTTTGCCTCATGTTCAAGTCCTTCCCGGTGAATACATACTTCAAGATGTTGTGATCCGTGAATATTTTTACTCGATCTCCATATAAGTAGTATCTCCATAGCTTAGGTTCAAATACCACTATCGCCAACTCCAAGTCGTGTGTTGGATAGTTCTTCTTATTATCTCGAAGCTTTCGAGATGCATAAGCTATTACTCTTTTATGTGCATTAATATACACCCGAGCCTCTTGCCAGACGCATCACAATATATGGTAAACCCTCCAGAACTCATTAGAAGTGTGAGAATCGGTGCCAAAATCAGTCTTTTCTTCAACTCTTTGAAGGATGTCTGACATTCCATTGACCAAACAAACTTAGACTCCTTGCGCGTCAAATGGGTCAATGGTACTGAAACCCTTATAAAATTTGCTACGAATCTCCTGTAATATCTTGCCAAGCCCAGGAAACTACGTACCTCTACTACTGTCTTGGGAACTGGCCAACTTTCTACTGCTTAAATCTTCTTCGGATCTACTGCCACTCCTGCTCCCAAGATGATATGAACCAAGAATGATACGTGATCCAACCAAAACTCACACTTGCTGAGCTTTGCGTATAACTGATGTTCTCTTAGAATTTGTAAGACCTTTTCGAGATGCTCTTTATGCTCCTCCTCGCTACTAGAATAGACTAGAATGTCGTCTATGAAAACTACTACGAACTGATCTAGATACGGCATGAAGATGCGGTTCATCAAATCCATAAATATTACTGGAATATTAGTCAGTCCGAATGGCATAACTAAAAATTCGTAATAACCATATCATAACCGAAATGCTGTCTTGTATATGTCTTGCTCCCGAACTCTTACTTGATGATATCCTGATCGGAGGTCGATCTTGGAGAAAATCTTAGTCTTGCTCAACCGATCAAACAAATTATCGATTCTTGACAATAGGTATTCTTTACCTTTACTACATTCAATTGCCTATAGTCGATGCACAATCTCATTTACCCATCATTTTTCTTTACTAGAACCACTGGCGCTCTCCAAGGTGATCCACTGGTTCGGATGAACTTTTTTTGCTTCAGTTCTTCTACGTGTTGATACAACTTGTCTAGTTCTGATTGTACCATTTGGTAAACTTTACAAGATATTGGTCCTGTCTCGGGAATCAACTTTATGCAAAACTCCATATCTCTTACTGGGGGTAACCCTGGTAGTTCTTCTGGAAATACATATAGGAACTTCTTGACTATCTCGAAAAGCTATTCCTCTGCTAACACTGCCGCTGTGATTCTCTCTTTATGTTGGTCTTCCACAGATCTGTCAAAGGAAAAATTCTTCCATGCCTGGGATACTAAAAAATATTCTACCCTTATGGCAATCTATCGTAGCATGATTGTCTCTTAGATAGTCTACGCCTAAGATAACGTCAAAGTTACCCATAGGAAACTCGACTATGACTTAACACGCTATACAAACTTTAATAACTTCTACGAGAACATTATTAGTGATTATATTCAACCTCTCTGGCAACGTCTCGAATTCCAATCCAATACGTATCGCAAATTACACAGATATAAATGAATGAGATGTACCAAAATCAAATAATGCTACAGCAGGAAAAGATACGATAAAGATATTACTTGCCACCACGTCGCCTGATGCCAAAGCCTCCTCTAAAGATAAAGTGAAAGCTTACCCTTGGCCCTGCTGTTTTCCTCGTTGTTGCCTCCCTCGGAAGAGCTGTTGTTGTGGCCTTGTTGCTGATTCTGCTACTGCTGGTACATCTGAGCTTGCATCATAACAGACGTTGAGCTAATGGCCTCACTGCTATCGCTGGCCCTCTCTGCTAGACTGCCCCCAGTGTTGGAAGTGCCGGTAACTGTTGGACTATCCCTCCTAGCCTCTGCATCAACGGACAATTGGCAATCTGGTGATCTGGACTACCGTACCTCATACATAACCCATTGTCTACCCTACACACAACTTTAGTGTGGCCTCTCTTGCCACAGTAAGTACAACCCACCGATGCTTCCTGGCGCTGCTACTGTTGTTGCTCTCTCGGCTGATGCCGAGCTGGTACTGTCATTATTAAAACTGCCGCCCTTTGCGGCACTGAATCATGGATACAAACGCCAGGTGATGGTGCTGACGTTCTGGGTACTCCTCCATCTCCTTCTCTACCTCCTTCTCCACTCTGAGAATGAGACCTCTTTTGGCCTCATGTTCTCGCCGACAACCTCCACATAGTAAGCTTGTGCCTCCGAGCTGCTATCAATACTTCTTCATAAGTCTGTTAGTCGTGTCCCTCAACCAGTTATAGAATTTCTAGATTAATTCCTTGCTTTATCCTTATGGCTCAGTAGCCACCATAGTCGGAGCAAATCTACTCAGCCTGCAAAACTTGGCTGCATATCCATCCATAGTCCTACCGGCCTGCTTGAGACCGATAAACCTCTACTGGAGCTTATACTGTGCGACGAATCCAAAATACTTAGCCCAAAATCGAGTCCTGAAACTATTCCAAGAGATAGGATGTAGCGCCCCGTTCTTCCGATGCGGAGAGCGCGGCTAAGAAACACAAGTCGGTATCGTTCGATCGGGATAGATTGAATTAAGAACTCGTCCTCGTTATGGATTTGTTTCTTTGGAATCGATTCCCATATTCAGTGGACTGCGCCCCAAGGATCGGCTTAGCGGCAGAGTCAGGAGGGACCTCTCCGCTGCTATCTTTTATTGCCTCGATTTTCGATGTCGCTTGTTGCTTTCGTGCTTTGAGTTGGTTTTGGGATTTGCTTGTTTTCCTTGAACGGTTTCGATGGTTTTCATTGTTTTCGTTCATTGACTTGCACTTCTATTCCGAGAATGGAAAGAGAGAAAGAAGTATTAATCGAGCTGTTCGTGTGCAGGTGAACGAGCAGTAGGCGGCTTCCGAGCGGAGTCGTGAAGCGCCTCTTTCCTTCTTCTTTCCAAAAATCTAAGTGAGTGGCTACCAACCCGATTAGCTAGTCCTGCTTCCAAGCTTCACAGCTAATCAATCTGCACTCTCCTTTGCCCCGATCAAACGATACCAAGTAATAATAAAAGAAACCAAGATAAAAGAGAATAGACTTGGTTCATATGCTTGTTAATAATTTCATGAACGGATACTTAACTGCGTGCTTATTCGTTTGGGAATGGATCATGAATTGCTTGTCTTATACTTGCTTGTCTTGTACTCTTATTGCCTCAAACACAAACTTATTACTTGTATATTGTTCGATCATGGACAACCAGTGCACAGGGTAACGGTCTTGCGGACGATGCTGGGGCACTGGCATCGATCCGGTCCGGGCGAGACCTATTGTTTAGTCTCTTGTTCTTGGCGGAATGGCTTGCAATGCCCCTTGTACTTTCGTTGCACGCCATTCTCGTCAAAGACTATCGTCCATTATGGCAACCAAGCCAGTGATCATCTTGTATATTTAAACCTGTTGCATACTAACTTGTGTCTCCGTGGCAGGGAAGGCATGGTAAGTATTGTGCAGGTAATTCAGACGGTCAGGTAAAATCCACCTAACGGTGGCACATTCATTTCAGTAAATTCAATATGCTGCTTAACTGTAAATGAACTAAGGCAAGATAGAAACCCACAAATATGCATGCTTCATTAAAACAACGTATTGATTGGTATAGTCAGGCTAGCTCGCCTTCACCAGCATATTTCGATATGCTGACCCTCGTTGAAACAGGTTCTCCGCACTAAGGCGAACCGAGCGAGGAGCCGAAGTCGTCTACCCGATCCAGTCCAACTGTTGGCGCATCTTCACCGCGCCTCGAAGCCTTTGAAGCCAGAAGCTGCAACTCTTCATACACAAATGCAGCTCCGTGGCAAAGCGATCCTCCAGCCTTGAGGTCTTTATCGTTTGAGTTTATAAAAGGATGTAATGTACAGGACTGCTATCTCATTTTGAGTCAACCCTTTTGTAAGCCGTTCGGCATATTAGCTGACTCGTTCAAGAGTTTGTAATAGATGTTCATTATCAATAAAGAGAACTTTTCTATGTTTCAAATCTGTGTTTCAATTTATCTGCGTACTCTGAGTATGTGCTTGCTATGCAAATCATTAAAGCCTTGTGCGGGCGCAAATCCAGGCCCGCACGGCGGTCACGACTCGGGGGATGCCTCGGCGCGTGACATAGTGGTATCAAAGCACAGATTCAAAGTTCCTTAGACTTCGTGCTGGAAAAGTTCCTTTAACGATCAGATTCCTGTGCGAACTCTTGAACTCGCTAGGCCAAAATGAGATACGTTCATGCAATAAGTCCATAATACATTATGATCCTAATATAATTTACCTTCTTTTGAAGGAATGGTACCCGCGCAATCTGCAGCGCAAGTCCCGGACGAAACGCAAGGCCAAGAGAGTAGTTCGGGCACTTCGTGAAGTTCAAGAAGACAGCGAGCCATGCCAAGCATCGATCCCGTTCAGCAAATATTGCAGATGTTGGAGGAAAACCAACAAAGGGATGAGGCTCGCCATGAATGGGCCGAGAAGCGAGCGGGAGAGAGTCAGCTCAAGTTTCAAGACAATATAGAAGCACGATTCTCAGTCCAACAGAAGCAGGTGGATACCCTGCATCAGATCGTTCAGACTTTGGCTGCCAACCATTCTGCCGCAACAACAACGACTCCGGTGGAGCAGCCCGTGCTTGAAGTAGAGACACCGCAAATTCCAAGAGCGAGGGACGTGACTGCCTTCGACTTTGGCCACTTCAAGAAAGTCTGCAACACTCCATTCAACGGGACTGAGGACCCAGTCGTAGCTCTAGATTGGTTGGCCGAACTTGAAGATCACTTCGCTCTGCTAGAGGTCCCCGAAGAGAAGCGCGTCTCCTGCGTGCAACTACAGCTCCGCCTCAACGCACACGATTGGTGGGACGTGCATCGACGATCTCTCCAATTTGATCACGGAGAGGAGGCGATCTCGTGGATGACTTTTCGTGCTGCGTTCGAAGAGGAGTATGTACCCCCTCCAGTCCAACACCAGATGGAGAACGAGTTCGTGCAGCTGCGGCAAGGCAGCATGACAGTTAAAGAGTACTCCGCCGAGTTCAACCGACTCTCCAAATTCGCTAGGGCCTATTTACCTGATGCAGCGAGTCGAGCTAGAAGGTTTGAAGGTGGACTACGCCCTGTCATCCATTCGCACGTAGCCGTTCCTCAGTATCGGACAATCCGTGAAGTCATGAATCATGCCCTGTCGCTCGAACCACACTATCCTCACGTTTCTATCGGCGCTGTGCATACATCCAGTCACAAACGCCAAAGCGACGAGAGAGGAAATAACGGTACAAAGCGTCACAATGATGGAAGAAAGCAGAAAGCAAACAAGCCTTCTAGTTTCTGCAAAAAGACGGGGCATGCAATCGATAATTGTCGCCTGAAACTTGGTTTATGCCTAGCCTGTGGCGGATCAGACCATTCTGTTCGTGATTGTTCCTTGAGTCATGATCGCCATCCCCGACCGAATAATCCTTAACGGTAGGTCCTGTCCTAAGTTTCGGGACGAAACTTCCAATTAGTTGGGTAGGATGTAGCGCCCCGTTCTCCCGATGCGGAGAGCGCGGCTAAGAAACACAAGTCGGTATCGTTCGATCGGGATAGATTGAATTAAGAACTCGTCCTCGTTATGGATTTGTTTCTTCGGAATTGATTCCCATATTCAGTGGACTGCGCCCCAAGGATCGGCTTAGCGGCAGAGTCAGGAGGGACCTCTCCGCTGCTATCTTTTATTGCCTCGGTTTTCGATGTCGCTTGTTGCTTTCGTGCTTTGAGTTAGTTTTGGGATTTGCTTGTTTTCCTTGAACGGTTTTGATGGTTTTCATTGTTTTCGTTCATTGACTTGCACTTCTATTCCGAGAATGGAAAGAGAGGAAGAAGTATTAATCGAGCTGTTCGTGTGCAGGTGAACGAGCAGTAGGCGGCTTGCGAGCGGAGTCGTGAAGCGCCTCTTTCCTTCTTCTTTCCAAAAATCTAAGTGAGTGGCTACCAACCCGATTAGCTAGTCCTGCTTCCAAGCTTTACAGCTAATCAATCTGCACTCTCCTTTGCCCCGATCAAACGATACCAAGTAATAATAAAAGAAACCAAGATAAAAGAGAATAGACTTGGTTCATATGCTTGTTAATAATTTCATGAACAGATACTTAACTGCGTGCTTGTTCGTTTGGGAATGGATCATGAATTGCTTGTCTTGTACTTGCTTGTCTTGTACTCTTGTTGCCTCAAACACAAACTTGTTACTTGTATATTGTTCGATCATGGACAACCAGTGCACAGGGTAACGGTCTTGCGGACGATGCTGGGGCACTGGCATCGATCCGGTCCGGGCGAGACCTATTGTTTAGTCTCTTGTTCTTGGCGGAATGGCTTACAATGCCCCTTGTACTTTCGTTGCACGCCATTCTCGTCAAAGACTATCGTCCATTATGGCAACCAAGCCAGTGATCATCTTGTATATTTAAACCTGTTGCATACTAACTTGTGTCTCCGTGGCAGGGAAGGCATGGTAAGTATTGTGCAGGTAATTCAGACGGTCAGGTAAAATCCACCTAACGGTGGCACGTTCATTTCAGTAAATTCAATATGCTGCTTAACTGTAAATGAACTAAGGCAAGATAGAAACCCACAAATATGCATGCTTCATTAAAATAACGTGTTGATTGGTATAGTCAGGCTAGCTCGCCTTCACCAGCATGTTTCGATATGCTGACCCTCGTTGAAACAGGTTCTCCGCACTAAGGCGAACCGAGCGAGGAGCCGAAGTCGTCTACTCGATCCAGTCCAACTGTTGGCGCATCTTCACCGCGCCTCGAAGCCTTTGAAGCCAGAAGCTGCAACTCTTCATACACAAATACAGCTCCGTGGCAAAGCGATCCTCCAGCCTGGAGGTCTTTATCGTTTGAGTTTATAAAAGGATGTAATGTACATGACTGCTATCTCATTTTGAGTCAACCCTTTTGTAAGCCGTTCGGCATATTAGCTGACTCGTTCAAGAGTTTGTAATAGATGTTCATTATCAATAAAGAGAACTTTTCTATGTTTCAAATCTGTGTTTCAATTTATCTGCGTACTCTGAGTATGTGCTTGCTATGTAAATCATTAAAGCCTTGTGCGGGCGCAAATCCAGGCCCGCACGGCGGTCACGACTCGGGGGACGCCTCGGGGCGTGACATAGGATGCCTCAAGCCATCCTCCATTGATGCCCACCAATCACGGGCAAGGTCTTGAAGCTGCAGTCGGACCTGGTCAACTTGTTCATCGCCCAGGATCTTCATTGCTGCCAGAATAACCTCGATATCTTATAACCACGCCTGTGGTGGTTGCGTCCATAATTCCATCAAAGTGCCTCGGGTTAAGTCAAAAAAACCTGATCGATTCCCCCCGAATCAATCCTTCTACCTCTCTCCAAGGCCATATGTAAGCCCTGACTAAACAAGATATTCTGCTCTTGTTATTGAAACTGTTGATGTTACTGTACTGCCATCTGATGCTGCTGTGTAGCCATCATTTCCTAGAGGATCTCTAGTAATTCTAGGGTGTCAAGTACTGCTGGCACTGTTGGTACTACTAGGGTACGAAGATTTAAGGGGTTGGTTGCTCATCATTCCAACTTTTGGTTCCACCATGCTAGCTTGCTCAACTACTAGCTCTATCCAGATTTAACTCTGAGCAGGTGCTACCTCCTATTATTATCCAGGGAAATCCTATCCTGCCATGTCTACTACTCTAGAAACTGAAGAAGCCCTAAAGGAAAGGACAAAAAAATATCAAGAGCAGGATGGGAAGGATCAAGTAGTCAAGTAGTTTGAACAGTTCAAGCATTGTTATTGAGGAAGACGAAGCAAGATATCAAATGGGACATATTTGATTGAGGCTCCTATAACCACAATACCCCACAGGCCTAAAAATACAGACCTATATAGGCCACCACTAAAACTTTTTCATTTCCCAGTACCGAAATACGCAGACGGACATGGCCAGCTCTCCTGTACAAGGTATAGAACGTCGTGCGACGATCACGGCTGTAACTCGACAAGGGGTGCATACTACAAGCAAGTCACTTAGGGTCACATAGAACATCTAATATCTTAATTAGTCGAGTAAGGATAGTAAACATAGAACATGTATGACAAGGAAGTAAGGTATCCTAAATGTGCAGCCATAATATTTTGGAAACCAGCAACAAAAAATAATATGCTGGCATAGTAGCAAAAGTACATGACCATGATCAGCTGCAGTCAGATTAATTATAATAATGTAAGAAGACTAAATGTCCAGGTTTACGGCTAACAAGTGATGGTGGCTAAACGCCCAGAAGAGCAAAATTTGTAATAACGAGCAATGATCAAGAAACCCACTCGAGTCTCTCAACGGTTATCTGCCTGGTGCACGCCATTGTTCAGGGGAGGTGCTGGTTCTAAACCTAGCAATACAAAACTAGTAGTGTTAGAACCCAAATAGCAAGTACCATAAAGGAAGCATGAATGAAGAAACAAAACCAGGAAGAATAAACAGATACATATTTATATTATCATGTCAGTAGTTTCGGTTTATAGCTTATCGTGATACAATAATCTAACCCTACAACCAAACAAGGACAAGGGTTAGACCATCGCACTATTAGAGTCAATGTCCCTAAACTATTTAACAGAAGGTACAATGCACACTCAAGTTCAGTTACATAATCGGCCAATAACTTGTACGACTTACTAAGTGGAATTATGGTTATCCCAAAAATATTATGCATATAATAGGAATCCTCAAGTTGAGCCATGCTGCGTAGCATATATTAGTATGCACCGGTCCCTCGAAAGGCCACCGTGATAAGATTGCATAGAACACATAGTACAATATAATAATTGGATATTGCCATCCACTAATGAGGATTTAGATAATATCCATGGGGGCCAACCTTCACTTCCCATATGATTGAGGGTGGGTAGTTAAGCACGATCTCGAGATTTTGTCCCTTCCAATGCTCTACATATTTAAGTTGCCTAATTAACCCTATGGTTAGCGAAAATCATATGGCGTAGTCACATATTATTCTCCTTATATGTCGTACTAGTACGGGCACGCTAGATACGAATTTACTTTTTTACTTGGCAGTTTAATTTGGATTCACCCCAGCGTGATACAACAATCAACACAAGTCCTAGCCATGCTTGGTTATTAACCAACTATCATGTCCATGCTGGAGGAATTATATTATATCACATGTCGCATAACACGTAGCTACACCTCAGTATAAAATATGTAACATAATCACATAGAAACACTTAGCACGTTGGAACACATAGTACGTAGTAAGTGTATCTGCACGGATACCAATAGTTGAGTCAAGTCACCAATCATTGGTAAATCATATGAGTTCTAGCACATAGCAACACATTGGTTGAGTCAAGCACATAGGTAGTCATAGTCACTTGGCCGCATAGTCTATTTCTACTCATAGTCGGGTTAAGCATATAGTCAGGTAAAATACATGGTCACTTAGGTCTCATGCATTCACAATTATTTATAACACGCATAGAATCACAAAATCCAAGGAACATCCAACTAAGCAAAATAATAAAATATGCACATGGGGCCGCATAAGAACCAAGGATGTATGGGATCAATGTCGCATAGGTCAAGGCCGCATAATGGTCGGTGCCACATAGGGATCAGTGCCGTATAGGAGTCAGGCCACATAGAAGTCATGTCGCATAGGTTAAGGCAAAGTCCACTCCTTGGGACTAGTGTCGAATGACATGCATTAATTGTGTGTCAGTTAAGTGACTGAAGTGATGGATGTGACAAGTCATAAAGTGTGTCCGAGAAAAGACAAAACTGCATAAAAATATATGTAAGGGCGAAGCAGAGTTATACGTCAAAAGAGAAGAGACAAATAGTGCCAATGCCGTATAAGTCTGCTTGCCTCATGCTCTGCTTGTCGCATGCTCTGCTTGCCGCATAGATGCCTCTTGGACTTAGCGAACTTCTCATTCATTCAGCAAGTACAACACAAAGAGTTCTGTCACTTAGAACACTTTGTGTAATAATCAGTCAATCATCCAACACGATGGACGCATGCTAGAAGGTATATACGGCACAGAGCTCATGCTACATATCACTCAGGATAGATAGTACTCTCTGCCGTATATGGTAATGGCCGCATGAGCACTTCGTCTTCTCTAGACAGCATGTTCAGCCATGGCAAAAAACTCTAAAAACCAAAAATTTGTTTTCTCTATAAAAACTTTATTTTAACTCCGAATCAAATAAACCAAAAGCCAAAATGCTCGAAATGAAGTGCTCAATCAACCAAAAAAACTAAGAAAAAATGGGAACCCATGAAAATCCTTAACAAAAATACAGATCTACTAAATTCCATCCATCAAAATTAAAAATCCAAGTACTAAAAGTGCTTAGAATCATAATATACACATATTAGACTAATAAAATACAAAAAAAATCAAGAATTAAAATCTAGAGTTTCTCTATGTCATGTAAGGTGTACTTGCCTAGAAATGAAAGAAAGAAGGAGAAATAAAGAATGATGGAAGAGAGAGAGAAAGAAGTTAGCTTATATAGCTAGGGTTGAGGTTTGGACCATGGGTTCTTTCATGACTTAACCAAACCAATAATTAAATCAAGAGACAAGTGAACCAAATAATTGTTCTAGTCTCTATAACATGCATCCTAATTAACCATGCAAGTAAGAAATAATATAAACAGAAAAACTAATATGTTCCAAACATGTATATCGAAAATAGGGAGTGACAGAGGCGCTGCTCTGATCCTAATAAACATCGCACGTGATCTGCACATGAAACCAACTCAAATTAATACTTGCTCCCAAATCTAACTCATTGAAATACAACCAAACATTTATCTCGTTTAAATTTGACTCAGTGTAATACACCGTGCAGGCGCGGGGTATTACACCTGTAGTCGTCGGCGGTGGTTGTCGTTAGTTGTCAAATGGTTGGCAAGAGCCACCCGAAGCGAAGGAATTTGAAGATCTAAAGGGAGCACTGATTTGCTTTCGTAAACTAAGGAGAATGACATGCTGCCAGTTGGGGTTCGGACCGTTGTGCGATAGGCCTAAAGATTTCCCCCCTGCTTCTCATTCCAGTCATATTTATTAGACGAGATAAACTTCTTGAGTATCTTTATGATGGTCTTGTTGAACACTTCTGCTAATCCATTCGCTGCTGGATTGTAGGATGTCGAAGCTATGTTCTAAATTTATTTTTATACAAAACTAGTAGAAAGCATGGCTGGCAAATTACGGACTGTTATTGTGGATGATCCTCCGAGGTAGTCCGAATCAGTAGATGACATGATGTATGATAAAGCTGATCATATTTAACATTTTTACTTCTATGAGTGGTATGACTTCTGTCCACTTTGAGAAGTAATCAGTTACAGCTAGGATGAACCGATGTCCTTTGGATGACGGAGGGCTGATCGGTTCGATAATGTCCATTCCCCACGCTTCAAATAGCTAAGATGCCATGGTTGGGTGCAAGAATTCTGAAGTCCAGTGGATAAAGTTTGTATGAATTTGACACATCATGTACTTTCTTCCATGGACGATGGCATCTGCTACCACTGTTGGTCAATAATAACCCATATACCGGAGACAACCCTGCAACTAAGGGCCGGGTTGGGGTGCACCACAAACACCATCGTGGGCTTCTTGGAGTGCTTGCTTCACTTTCGCGTCCGATAGGCACCATAGCAGAAGCCCGTCATACGAACAGTGGTATAACATCTTAGTGGCTGGATCATAATAAATTCGGAGGGAACGTCTTCTAACGGAAATAGCTTCCTTCGTATCATCTGGAAGAATTTTTTAGACTGCGTAGTCTATGAAAGGGAGCCTTCAATCTTTGGCATTAATGTCCTTCTTAACTAAGTAGCTCAGACACATGCAGAGGTTTTTTTTTGGGCAGACTAGTTCTTGACCAATCACTTTTGATTGGAATTGCCAAAGAAGCTGCACGATCGGCAAGAGCTTAAGCTTCAATATTTTGCAGGCGTGGCAAGTGCTCTATGATGAATCCGACAAAACTAGAAATTATGCTAGTCATGGCTTGGTATTAAGGGATTAAGTCCTCGTGCCGGACCTCGTACTCGTCTCGGACTTGATGGACTATCAACTTGGAGTCGACATAGGCCTCTAAGTAGTCCATCCCCATCTTTTGGCCAGTTGGAGCCCAATAATAAGAGCGTTGTATTTTTTTACATTGTTGGAACACGGCTCTGTGAGTGAATAAGCACGTCGGAGGACCAAGTTATTGAGATTAATCAATACTACCCCCACTCCAGCGATAATATTGTCCTTGAGCCTTGTTCTTGAAGCACCGTCAAAGAACATTTGCCAGATCGAGTCTCCCATCGTTGTGTTAGACTCAAGCACTTCGTTTGGGATCTCGTCTTAGATCTTCGATATTTCTGGCACCGATGGACGGCCAGGAAATTGGCCAAATCTTGACCTTTAACTACCTTTTACAAGACAAATATCATGTCATATGGTGAGACAAATATCATGTCATATGGTGACATTAGCATTTCCTATGTGGCTAGGCGAGAGTTCAGAGCCACTACCTTGGTCATGAGTACCCAGAGGGGATTGACATGAGAGATGACATGGATTATCTGCCCGATCATCTAATGGAGGGTTTTCTGGATAGCGAAGATCAAAGCAAGGCACTCATTCTCAATAGGGTTTTACCTGTGCTCGGTGCCAACCATCGTTCTTCTCAGGTAGTAGATAGCCTATCATGACCCGCACCCGATGTAAGGGCACGAGTACGTGGGTACGTCCAGCCTACGCCGCATCATCGGCGGTAGAATACTATCTAGGTCAACAATATAATCTAAATATCTCACACAATATATATAATGTACCTATCAAGATATCTCAACTCCTAAATAGAGGACAATATGATAATATGATAATGATAAACAATACTCAATCTCAATAATAAACTAGAGGATGATATGGCACAATATAGAATAGAAAGAAAAAAATAAAGTCATAATACATCACAAGTCCAAGTCTAATCTCAATACAAGATCTCAAATAATAACACAATGCCAAAGTGTTCAACTGACATATACAATATCAAGGAACTAGCTATGTCTCATCAACTGCTGGTACTAACTCAACAAGCTCTACGGGTGATAACTCAACTGGCTCGTCGTCTTATGGCCCGTAGTGCATAGGACACCAGTCCTCTAATGAATCATCTAAAAATATAACCAGTCAGGATTGGAGCAAAGTGTAACCCAAATAGCATGTCCATAATTGACAGAAACTATGAAACAATAATAGCAATAAAAATAAATGATGGAAGTAACTGAACTAGCATATATCACGAGAAGAAGCATCATGGTAAATAATGGCAAGAACTGAGAAAAATATGGTGAGGAACAATAATGTAATGAACTGGAATAAAAGAAATAATATATAAATGTGCCTTAAAATATTAGTAAGATAATGTGATCGGCTTGGGCCTAACATGAAATATATATAAAAGGTGAGCTAGCGTGATCACGCGTGAGTTGCATAATCTGCTAACTATCACGGACTGCGCTAAATCTTGGGCTATAAGGTATGATCACATATCCACTAATACTTCTCCAACTCCCAACTAGTATACGGATCTAAATTACGATACGTTATAACATGTATATCACACTGCACGGTCTATAATATCATGCACTATGATCACGGTCTATATAATCACTAAGATTTCACAATATTCACTGAGAAATCATGAAGCATGACACGGCGATCACTGAGTAACCATGACAATAATATCTCATAACCAAGATCCATGTATACCAATCCGTGAAACTATCGTGTCAAGATTCAAACATCTCAATACTAAGTATATGAAACAAAGAGGCTATCAAATAAGGAAACTATTAGAGAATGTACTCTCCTATGGTCCTGAGCAACAAGTATGACTCGATATTCGAGCGGGTGTCACACACACCTAAATATAAATATTATGTCAATGGGTGTAAAGAATGATAAATGTGCTATAAATGAACTAAATATAATTTTCTAGGTCCATACACGGTCACACTTAGCCGAACTAGGTCAAACTAGGCCAAATATTGACTTTTAGGGTCAAACTAGCTATTTCTAGGTTGTTTGAGTCTATATCTAGGTTATTGGATCCATATCTTGCTTATTTAGAATATACTAGCTATTACAAGATACTAGAGTATCAATACATAGAACCATATATAACACTAGTTATCCCTTAGCTAACACTAACTTAATATTGGCTACCAGGGCTTTGAGCCATCTTGGTGTCAATATCTATATACCATTTTGATACCCAATACTAACATCCAATGATATGACCAATACCTTAGCATTACCTTGGTGTATCTCAAGGTAAACTAAACTAGTATCAAAACCCATACTAACCAATATTTAAAATAAACTACTAATATCTAACACATTAACTTATATCTAACCATATACTAATTTACTAACTTAACTGACAATATACTATCTGATAACTTACTGACTAATACATATGCATTAAATTACCAATATTAACTAACTGTACTAACTTATAACTAACATATATTTATATATACTAACTGTTAAATCACTAACTTATATTAACTGTTACCAATAACAAGACCCTCTAATTGATAACTTAACTATATACTAATTGATATATATACCAACTCTACTATCAACTCCTATCTCTCATAGTCACATATACCTTCACACAAATTTACCACAGTCACACACACCATAGTGCACTGACACGGGTTTGTACTTGTTCTTCATCCAGGTGCAGTGCCAATGTGGTGCCCGCCTTTTGCAGCCACTGGTGCCCGCCATCACACAAATTCGCATTACTCAGAGAAAGAGAAAACCAAACTAAACAAACAAGCGCATATTCAGATTTTGTTATTCATTTTTGTAACAGAAACGATATTGGCTACCCAATCTGGATGTTGCTCTTCACAAATAATGCCGCTTGCTATCATCTTATTCACTTCAGCTTCAATGGCATCCATGACATATGGACAAAATCGTTATTATTGTTGCTTCACTAGCTTAGCATTCGACAGAATATTGAGTTTGTGCACTGCGATCTGAGGGTCTAAACCCGGCATATCTTTATAGCTCCAAGCAAAGACATCAATGTATTCTCTTACGAGCTGCACCAGGGATCACGATCTTCACCGGATAGACTCCTACTAATAAAGATGGGTCTGGGGGAGGATTTGTTGCCCAGATTGACTTGTACTACTTTGTTTCAGTAAGGGGTTCTCGTTATTCGAAACACAGCTTCCACTAAAGATCTAGGCGTTGGGCCCATGGTTCTATTCAAAGAGCTCAGATGACTGGTCGTCATCTTCCTCTGGGTGGGTTGAGACCATATTGATGGACAATATTTGTCTGAACATATCTTCGATACTTGTATCAGAGTCCCAAGCAGAGGATTCTAAAGAGTGAGAATGCAATTAGTCTTCCTCTTTCGAGCCTTCAGGAGTTGTTGGCGGTGCGATATACCGTAAGATATGCCTAGTCTGTTGATAGTATATTTCAGACTTGCCCGTAGGGGTGAACTGATGCAGATGAAGACGTTATCCCTTGCCGTAGTTTAGGCCTTTTCCACACTTCAGGTTATATCCTATCTTTTGGACGATGCACTTGGCTTGTGTATTGTAGCGGTGAAGTTGCATTCTACCGCTCTCGGGTTCTGGTTTTTCTGCGATGAGTTCCCAACGACCTTCTAACTTCTCAAAGATGATAGGTTTATCACCCATCTTACTTGATGGAACTATAAAGTAGGTGCCTTGACTCAGGAGAATTTGGTTCACTATGTAGGTGGTAATCACCTGTGTGTGCAGCTGAAAACCTAGATTGTACTCAGAGAAATACATAGCACTCAAGCGTGTGACATCGGAGTAGTTCGAAGGTAGCCCTTTATACTTGAAGTAGAGTATCTCCTAATTAGGGTTACATCATCGAAAGAGGGGACAATAGTCTGAGCCACACCATAGTCTTCAAGTTCATTACCCTCAGTGTCTGCCACTAGTACCGACGGTTCTTTTGGAGACTTCCTGCGGATATTTAACACCACAGGCTCGAAAGTGCTCATGGTGTTGGATTATCTTTTGACGATCAGCCCGGCCTTTGGAAGTGGGCTATCAGAGGTTCTTGAACCTTTCAGTAAAGTTTAGCCACAAGGGGAGCAGCCGTGTCAGGGGCACGTCCTTTGAGATAAACTTTTAATGGTTCGTCGGGTATTAACTTTGCTTTGGCTTCATCGTCAGTGTCATTGCCTATTTTCTCCTGGAGGGTCCGTTTGTATAGGACCGAGTCGGAGTAGTAATCTTTGATACCTTTGAAAGGATCTAAGTGGGCAAATTTTGTTCAGACGACTCACTCACTATCGACGTATTTCAGACATTGATATAGGGTTGAGGGAACAATCATATGCTCGTGTATCCAAGGATGCCCTAGTAGGACATTGTAGGACACATCTACATAAATGACATAGCAAGTCACTTTCGTGCAGAGATCATCAATCTGACATTTTAGGTAAAATTTTCCCAGATGGTAACTCCTCCCTGTATTGAAGTTGCTTATGGTTGTATTGGTCACCGCCAACTGGTGCATCGGGAATCCCAAGGTCTGGAGTAGACTATATAGGATGATAATAAGAGATAAACCTGGATCGATCTGCATCCGGTCCACCTTGATGGCTTTGGCATTACCTGTTGAGTACAGTAGGCGATCATGCCTATTATTCTTCAGCAATATGTCATGTTGCGAGAATGTGATGTTCGGAATTATCTCCATTATATTGTTATAGTGAGGACATGCAGCGGGATTCTTGACCGACGGCTTGACCTGGGCCAACTAGGAGTCAGCGTTCTGCAGCACCTCACTCAGAGCACCATGGATCTCTTTTGAGGGACAGAGGAGCTCAAAGAGTGACAACTTTGCTGGAGTATTGGCAAGCTGTGGTATTATATCAAAGTTGTAAGTCTTATCCATCCCTGGTGCTGCATCCTTCCTCAGAGATTTATCAAAGGAAACCTCTTTCTTCTTTTGCTTGTCCATTTTAGGAGGCTGTAACGGACCTGATTCACATACCACTGGAGAGGTTGGTACAATGGTTGGAGGTGTACTATACTCGAGAATCGGATCATAGTTGCATAGCTAGGATTGACCTGGACTAGTCACCCCTGTCAAGGTTTTATCGGTGGAGGAAACAAACATATGACACGATTTGGGCCTCTTTCCCATCAACTTAGTGGTTGGAGGTATTTTTGGCTGTATCAAGTCTTGGGCAAGATCTGGATGAAACCACATGACTTCGCCTCGTGGTGTAGTAAGAGATACCAGCCCAACTGCTTGATTACGAGTTTAAGGGAGGTTAACGACCTCTATTGTTGTCCTCGGGATCGGGACAACACCATCTTGGGCCTCCGTCGCTCGAAAGTTGCCAAATTTGAGGGACACCATTTTTGCAACAATTGTCTTGTCCACAAAGTCTAAGGTGAGGGCTTTGGAGTCGATCAATCGTTGGATCTTTTTTTTCAACACATACTAGTCCCGTGTTGGATGATGGATGTATCGGTGGTAGTGGTAGTACTTGGGGTCATCGACCTTATCTGCCTCTTCAGGATACCGGATGTCGGGTAGCCGGAGCTTGTTGTCCTTCATCAACACCTTGAAAATCTCGATGACATCATCATCATAGAAAGCGTAGGTCTTTTCATATTTGCTACTTCTCCCAGCGTCTGAGCATGTGAAGAGAAACTTTTGGACACATTAATGGTAAGGGCCTGTTTTGTAGCGACCTGCTCTGCATCAATGTGGAGAATCGATTCAAACTGTGCAAGTGCAACTACCCGTCCCTCCTTACTTAGTGAGATGACTCACTTGATGCAAAAGAATTCAAACTTGGCCCTTTAGGAGTTCAGACATAGACATTCAAAGATGCGCTCAGAGTATCGCTAGGCCGAGGCGAATCATCGCTAAGATGGGTGGCTACGATGAACCTGTCTTTGCTTAGCCTACACATATAAAACTTGGACGATACATGCTAGATCGCTAGGCAATAACTTTTTTGCATTCTAATAAAATAAGTCAATGTACCTAGCTAAAGAAATAATCCCATCTTATATCTCTTTGCATAGAACATGGAAGTAGATCTGTTAAACGGAATGGTATACACACTTTACAGTTCTTATAACCTCGCCCTCGTAGCTTTACTTTTGTTCCTTATATGTTCCTTCAAGTATATAGTTTCATATGTTTTGAAATACTTGTCACATAGATTTTGCTGCGATATGGAAGCACGACACAGATCATGGTTCACTTACCTAAGGCATGAAGACTATCAAAATAATTATTTTTGAGCCAAGTAATAGAAACATGAAAAGGATTTGGGACCGTTGGGTCGCCAAGGTAACTTTCGAAACGAGAGCTACAATAAGTAATAAAAATATCACCTTAGCTGTGCATTAAAAAGAACACAAGAGATAATACAGTGATTAGAACATGCATACGATGCTATGAACCTATACTGAATCGCTTGAATAAATATACTTTGCTATGGACCTATATTGAACCAATGTGTTCCATTTATGTTTATTAAAATACCTCATATGTTAACTTAGTGTATAGATCATCATTGGTCATGGACAATATGTGCACAGGCTTATGGTTCCTCCGGATGATGCGCCGGGGCATCAGGGCCGATACGAACCGGTCAGGAACATTCAGATAGTAGTTTGCTTCGGATGGGAAGGCGTGTAGCGGGGCTCGCTACCTGCATTGCATTCCATTCCCATGTCGAGACTATAACTTGTCCATAGTGGCTCGTCAGGTCATAAGACCAAATATGTATCGTAAAGTATATTGCATATGTGGCAACAACCTGCATGTGGGCTCGTATGGACTTGATGCAAGTAATGGATGTACGACGCACTCTGCGTGAAGATTGCTAATTGAAACAAGTAATTTGAACCTCTAAACACACTTGATTAATCTAAGTATAACATGCCTGAACAAGTGTAACATGCCTGAACAATCTTAGTATAATATGCCTGAACAAGTATAACATGCCTGAACAATCTGAGTAATCTGAATTACCTGAGTGTAATGCATTTGAACAACCTGAGTCACAAAGTAACCTGTGTATCACAAATCTGTGTATATCGTTCACCTGAGTCAGAAACACGCTCGTAACACTTGTGTTGCTTATGCGATCCTTGGTTTCATTATATATGTGCTCCTGAAATAAAACCTCGCTCACGACACTTGTGTTTACTTATGTTATTGCCCCTGGATTTTATTATATATGCTCGTGCTTGGTTTAACTTGGTTTTTCTTGGAAAGGGAAGGACAAATGGTAAGTTGGTAAGTATCGTCGTGTTACTCATATATCGCACGGCGTACCACCACACGAGTTAAGCTTTTCATTATGCCATAAAACTGATCCTAAGGCAAGATTAGAAAGACAACTTAATAGTTGGTCCACGGAACTTATATAACGGTTTAGATTTGTCGAGCAGGCGAGAAGCCTCCCCACTATTATATTCATGTACTGATAACCCACCAGATTGCTTGCAGGGTACGGAAGAACCTCTTTCAGTATGGAGTAACCCCTTGTGCGCGCTAAGGCATAGAGTTTGCTCTGGATCCTTCGAGTGTTGCGTTCGGATATGAAACACATATACAGGACATAATGTTGGAACATCGCCTATATATCATCCTATATTGTAAGCCGCTTGGCACGCCTTTATTATTTCATGAGAAACCTTGAGCGACTTATAATCTCGGCCTAGCGCTGCTTGTAACCTTATTTATTATCAATAAAGAGTTTGTTATTGTATCATACTTGTGTTTATTTAATGTTTTTGCTCTATCGACTCTGTGAACTAGTTATCGAACGGTCGTTTACTTGTGTCGTTCAAATTTTTGCTGCATTAGAGACTATATGTGCGACTCTATGGATTAGTTATTTCACTGCCTATTCGAACCCTGGCCTTGTGTGGGCGTAGCTTGTGTTCGTGTGGAATCACACCCTGATAGGAATGATCGTCCTGTTGGAGCGCTGGCGCAGTGATTCGCGTTCAACGGGGACGGCCGATCTTGCGGAAGATTGGGGCATGACATATTTTCCTTTGCTGTCATGGCCATTGTTGTTGTTGTTTCTATTGTTGAAAGAAAGCTTCCCATATCATCACTAACGGGGATTTGTATTCCCAGTGAACCAACTTCTTTAACATTATTTTCAGCAGTGTCAGTACATATGATAAATGCCTTCTATTCCACGAATGGACTAGGGTCTGTCTAGAGTTTTACTGCTGGTAGTAGGTTCTTCCTACATGTGTATATTAGTACATTTTTAGGAGTACCGGGGGAAAGGTGTAATACAGCCTGTCGAAAGTGTTTTAAGTAATCATGTGCGGGCTCCTTCTCCCTTTGAGTGATATCCATCAAGGAGGACATAGTCATGTCCATTCCCTCGTCGAAGAACCGAGAGAAGTAGAGGCTCCGAAGTTCATTGAAGGACGAAATATAATTATCCTGGAGACTATAGTACCACTCATAAGCAACCCTAAAAAAACCCCGACAAACAGCTTGGTGAGTGTCACGACCCGCACCCGGTATAGGGGTACGAGCACGTGGGTAAGTCCAGTCTATGCCGCAGCATCGGTGGTAGAACGCTGTCTAGGTCACAATAATATACTAAATACAACTCACATCCTGTCAATGATATCAATCTCCATAAGGAGGACAATATACATCTCATAATAGCTCATAATGTAATCTCAATCACAACAACTATAAGAGTATAAAGGCACGATAAAAGATAAGAATAATGACATAGTTAAACACCATGTCTCAAAATAGAGATAAACCACAGTCTAGCTGTCCAACATATAAAGTCTCCACAAGTCTTAACATAAACTAAGAATAAGTCTAAACATGAACTCAATAAACCTCAAATACGTCTCAGTGTATAAGATAAATAATGTCTAGATAGCTGCAGGTAATATCTCCTCTAAAGGAATAGTCTCCTCTAAGATCTCCGGTGTGTAGTCTGCATCTATACCCGGTCCATAGTGTGTGGTACAGAAATCCTCAAGATCCTTTGGAAAAAATATTCAGTCAGGATTGGAACGAAGTACAAGCACTAACAATAATTCCACATTTATTGACAAAATCTATAACACAGTGTAAAGAATTACAGGACAGATATGAATACTGGCAATAAAAAATACTGGACATAATAAAATACTGGAATAAAGAATACTGGAACATATCATCATCAATGTACATCTAGCAATAAAATAGAAATATAGTGCATGCTAGAATAATGAACTAGAATATAATGAGTACTAGAACAATAACTAGAACATGTAGAGATGCTAGATCAATATACTAGAGATATATGTCAAGAACATCTAACTAAGTATGTGAAACATCAGCATATCATGTGATCGGCTTGGGACTGATCAGGCTTGCTATGTATGACTAGCTATGATTCATGTAAGGTCAGGCTAACCATCCGGATAGCTATGATGCAAGCAATAGTCAGGCTAATCATACATAACAGGCTATGAGGCATGTAATGTTCAGGCTGCACCGACGTGAGGTATGGATGAGCTATGATGCAAGTAGAGTTGGGTATGATCACATAAGTTACTAATATTTCCCTGTTTTTCCCAGCTAGCATGATGGATTCCAAGTCATGACTCCTCGTGACAGGTCTCGATAATGCCAACTCGTGTAAACAACAGTGTCGGAGTCATGTACGCTATACAACAAGAATTATAGAGATAATCAACATAATTGAAACTGTTAAAGAATGTACTCGCCTGTGGTCCTTAGCTGGCAATGCCAATGTCATGGTTCCAAAGTATCGTCTGAGTGATCCAACAGTCCTATAGATATATCATATAATAATATTGCATCAGACATTACACTAACACATACACACAATCAAAACACAGTAATCTCAGAGACTACGCTAGGGGTGTCACGTCTGTAGTTGCTATGCATAACAGACAGTCAATGGTACGGTATTGCCAGTACGTCGGTGTACATATGGCAGTCTGCTATCATGCTACATGGTCACAGGTCAATGTAACTACGGGATATCCGTGGTTACACTCGGGTCATTTAGTACTTAGACATATTATACATATTATTAACTAACATATATTAGGGAGATATATACAATACGTCTATATATGTATATATACTAAGAGAATCTATACTATATATATATACCAATCAATTTTTATACATATTACACGTATACTAGGGAATACCTATACAATATATACACATAGGTATACATATACTAATTGAGAGTATACTATATATATGTATATGTGTATATACTTATATACCTTTAACCATATACTAGTATGTATGCCAATACATACATACTAATTTATATGCCAAATATACGTTATATGTATATTAACCCATACTGGAAACTAATACATACACTAAGTGCCTACACCCATGTACCAACATACAACATGTGCATACTATCATAGCTAGATATACGCATGCCTACAATGAAGAATACGCGTACGCACGTACGTGCAAGAGGGAGAACTCGGACCTGGGTACATGGGACGAGTCGTGTGCGTCTATGTTATCGCGGGGTATTCGGTTGGGCAGTCGAGGGGTTAACAGCAGGTTTTTGCGGTCTCTGGCGTATTTGGCGTCGTACAGGTGGTCGTCGACAAGTGGCAGCGGGTTGAAATTGAAGTTGGGTCTTTACAGCAGATGGTCGGGTTCGACGGAGTGCTGGTATCGGTTGGCAGCAGGTCAGTGGTTTCGGCTTCTCCGGTTCAACGGTTAGTCCGGTCGAACTCCGGGGCTGAGTCGAGGCGAGTTCTCTGATTGGCGAGAGGAGGGGTGAACCGCGATGGGACGGTGATGGCTTGGTCGGGATCCACTCAGGCGAATGCAGCACTCAGGCGAGTTGGGGTCCAGGCGGGCTGTCGTCGGCTTGCTGTCGGATTCAATTCCGGCGGAACTGCGGGTCTCGGGTTCAGCGAATGCAGCTGTCACGCCCCAGTCCCAAAATACCGAGGGACTAGACACGTGGCAATGGCCAGCAACACACACCGATGGACAAATCTAATTTAATGGATCCATCGGGACATACTTAAAGCTGTAAAACAAAGTCTACGACAATTATGGCACAACTAATCTCATCCACACAAGATATAAAATATGATCCACAGAATAATAAGGAATCTAAATCATCAGCTAGTCTCAACAAAATACTTCGGGGAACAACCCGATAAATATCTAATACAATGGTTCAATAGACCAGAAAGTAAATGACTGAAATAAATAATAAATACTGAGCATGAAATATGGATGCTCAGGAGAAGTCTTCGACTAACACCTCATCCTCGGATGGCGGTACAGCTCCTGGATCAGCTCCTGCTCCGGTCCCGTATACCTCGGGATAGATCTCGTCCTCAAATCCTGGGGACATAATCCGGATCCAGGTCTTCAAGGGACATAGCAAGGTACAAGAAAGCTCATGCCAAAATAAATGTAGTACAGAAAATAAATAGAATAAATAGGGCAAATAAGTAACCATCTAAGTGAAAATGCAAATGAGAGCAGCACGAGTACTCAGGCTGAGCCACTACAAGCTCTGTGCCGGGGAGCCGGTAGTGGTAATAACACGTAATGTGCCTAGCTCTGCTACAAGAGTCTACGGCCTCACAATAGTAGTAGATATATATAGAAAACAGCCTGTAGCCTGTGTGTCTCTCCCCACCCAATGTAACCACGCATATCATGACCATAACGTCTCATGTCCATGTCAAGCAAGATCATAGCTAATGCAACCAGTCATACTATATCTAAGAATATAATGTCCATGTCCTGTATCCTATACAGAATCACCACGAATATCTCGGGAAAATCCTGTCTCATGAGTACTGTCAAGTGTCCTGGGTCATATGGTACTTGATAAGACAAGTACGAGAATATAAAGTATCTCGAATGTCCATCTCTAGTTGACCATACACAATCCCCGCGTACGGTGTTGGACACCCGACTATTAATTGGACGCTAAGTATGTCACACGGTCCTAGGTCAAGCATGTACAAGCAATATAATAAAGCAAGAAAATATGTAACAAGTACTGCAGAGTTTGGCAAGGTACACTTGCCGGTAGCTCTGGTCTCAGTGTGATTTGCAGGTACTACTCCGGTTGCTGAAATAAACATTACCATTAGATTCAGAAAATATCAAATAGCTAGAAACGCCTGTCCTTGAGTCCAATTTGGACACAAGGGGCAAAAATCACAGTTTCTGGTCAAAGCGGGGTCCACATGTGGGCCGCTTTGCTCCGAAAAACGTGTCAGGGTCAAAGGTCTCCAAATTCATCAAACTTAGTGTCAACAAGTTAGGAACGATGATACAAACCCAATGGAACTTCCAAAATTGGATTCCGATGAGCCGGTCACAAAATCGCCCGTCAAGTGGAGCCGCGGGGCCCACGACACGCGATTTTGTCAACGTTCTCAGAATTGAACCAAACTTGGGTCACAGGACCAGCATATTGCTACGAGTCCGATGGCGCAAGTTTCATTTCGATCTGACGTGTGTACACAAAGTTACAATATATTCCAGAACAGGCAGATATGGGGCGTTGTTGGCGGATACGCGTTGATTTCGGTGTGCACGCACATCCAAATCAACTTCTGTGAAATTCCACACGTCCGTATCAACGGCGCGCACGTTTCGGTAAATATCGCACACGACCAAGTCGTCCCGTTTAGTGGGGCGCACTCAGTTTCGTGGTGAAACATGGCATTATTTTTCCTGTTTTTGGATCACGGTTCGCGATCGCCACAGAACGCGATGCACCGAGCGGGTTACACGGGCATTGAGAGAGTTACACAGTCTACGCGTCCCAATAGACGGGACAGAAAATGGGGCAACGAGGAGAGAGAAAATGCTACCTGAACAGGGCTTCGTAAAACTGTGTTCTCGTGTCGGTGAGTCGACGCGACGCAGCGGATACCGTGTTCGGGTACTGTGCAGCCGTGTCTGGTCTAGGTTTAGGGTTTTTGCTGTTGGGGGCTGGGGGACTCGCCGGAGGAGGGCGGAGACGGCCGGGGACGGGTCGACAGGCGGAGGCGGCTCGGCTGGCACGGCGGTTGCTGCTGTGGAGGGTTCGTCGAGGCCGGAGCTGCTCATGGAGGAAGGCGGTGGGCACGGCGAGGGGAGAGGGGAGGTCATCGAGGTCGGGGGAGAAAGAGGGGAGATCGGGGTGCTCGTGTTGGTGGTGGTGCCGGTGGTGGAAGATGGCGATCGTGGGAGGTTCTGCGGGGCTGGAGGTGGGTAGGCGGCTGGGGACGGGGAGTGAGGCCGAGACGGGCGGCGAGGGGATTAGGGTTCAGGGCGGAGGTGATCGAGGCAGAGTGGAGATGCAGCGTGTCACGCCCCAGTCCCAAAAATATATGGAACCAGGCCATGTGGCAATAGCCAGCTGACACGTCTTCGAGGATATCCCAATTTAATGGATCCACGAAGAGTGCTACGCTGTCCTATGATACTAACATGTCCAATATCAGTCAATAACAGGTAAACTAATCTCATCCACAATATAAAGAGCAAGAAACACTAAATAAAATGCTGGTTAATAAATACCAGTCTCAAGATATCATAGTACAACCTGTAATGTCTGGTGGGAACAAACCCACTACTATGACGAAATAAAGTACTAAAATGAGATATAAAAGAAATGGCTATGGCATCAGCTGAGAGGATAATGATGCCCTCCATCTAGGCTAAAGGCCTACCAACTGGTCACGGAAACTCTGACGGCTGCACCTCTAACTCCTCGGCTGAAGCGAATCTCGTCTCCTGTCCTGGGCCGTATACTGTGGGGTAGTAAGCCTCGTCTAAATCTGGAAAGGTACCAGGTCCTCAGAGGGATGTAACAAGATACAAGAAAACAACATGCTATATATGAATACTGAATAAAATAAATACAAAAAAGGGTGTGCTAGCCATCTAAGTGAATGCAATGTGAGATCAACTCTGATGCGTATGAGTAGGCGTAGGCATAGCGTCCATACTCCGAAGAAAATGGCATCTGTATAGTATATCGTCCATATCGCTCCGAAGTACGTAGCATCAGTATAAAGGGAAACTCATTGGACCCGGGTTCCTCCGAACTACGGCTCCAATGTGTGTATCCCATACGCCTCCTAGTTGTCCTCCCCGCCCAATGTAGATACGCAAGTCGACTACTCGACGTACATACCATGAATCTATATGCCAAGTCACTAAATTATATCCTGACTACATGCTAGCCGTGATGTAGGATGTACGCAACGATAGCTAGTCGAGTGCGCAAGCCCGCATCCCAATATGAATGTATCTCAGTGTGCGTATAAGGTGTCAGGTCTCAGACAATCACAGAGTATCGTCCAATGGGTTGAGTCTGCTAAGATCTAAGTCCATCTATACTAATCATCGACGTACCCGTCGAATGCAACCGAGACAACTCGGACGCGCACAGTTGTACAAACAACAAGAATACAATACAACATGTGCATATTTAATTTAGACAGTAAATATAGCAAGGTATCTTGCCTGTATCCGGGAGCTGTGAATGCCAAAAGCTGGTTCCTGCAATGTCTCCTGGCTGATCCAAAGGTCCTAAACAAAATATAATATAACAAATCTAACATCAGACACTAACATACATAAGAAATTATGGCGTTGCTCCTAGATATTGTTACAGGTTTACTGCTGACCGATTACAGCATCACAGGTGCACGTAGCTAGGGTGTGCCCATGTTCTGTCTTTGGTCAACGTTTCTCTTGTGACAATATCTATCGGTTTATGGTTGAAAACTATTTCTACTCTGTATGGAAACATGTCCTTGGTTTCCATATTCAACCATACTTGGCGATGTCTAAGTTTTATTGTTGAATTTCAGGTTTCTAACAATAGATCTTATGATTAAGAAATAGTTAGTTATTAACCAATTCTAATTCTTTTCTATCAACATGCCATCACATACCTAGTTAGGGTTAACTGATTTTGTGTCCAATATTACCAGTCTTGACACGACGATACAATGATCTTATATGGATACAATACAAGGAGGGTGAGTCGGGTGTTTACCTAGTTTGACAGGACGAGAGTCTTCTCGCTGACGGATCGTTCTCCGGCTAGTGGTGGCTTCGGCGTTAGTCGGCGGCAGATCGCAGCGGCAGCGGCGACTTGGACAGCGGCGGGGTGACGGAAGGGGGTGCGGGAACTCGGAACAGCGGCTAAGGGACTCGGGGCAGCGGCTGATGGGGAACTCGGGGCAGCGGCTGATGGGGAACTCGGGGGCAGCGGATGATGGGTCGGGAAGCAGCGGCTGATGGGGAACTCGGGGCAGCGGCTATGGGTTGGGAAGCAGCGGCTGATGGGGTGTGGCCGGAAGTATGGGAGGGGTCGGCTAGGGGTTGGAGAGGGTGGTGTAGATTTTTTTAGGGTTTCAAGAAGGAACTTCATATATATATACATATGGAGGATTTGTGGGCTGATCTTGGCTTGGGCTTGTCTAGTCTCCTTGAGATGGGCTGGTCCAAAGGGAATGAGTATTGGTGGGCTACACAAGGGTTGCTTGAGGTGAACTTAGTCTTAATTATAATTAACTAACAATTTAACTAGATAATTCATTGTGTATTTAAAACATTTGAAACTATATTATGAGTGGTACACCGGTGTCGTGGCATACCGCATTGAGGTAGACTGATACCTAAATTTTGGGTTTGGGTTGGGGTTCTACTCAGTAAGGTAATTGATTAAATTCATATTTTTAGACGAGGGGGTTTACAATCTACCCTCCTTAGAGCATTTCGTCCTCGAAATTAAAACATACGTAAGGTAAGAGCTAATGACTGAAAAGGAAATTCTAACGCGTACCTAGTCCTTCGAAGAGATGGGGATAACGTTGACGAATATCTTCCTCGTGTTCCCAAGTCGACTCGCCTGGTGCATGATACCTCTATGCGACACGAACTAGGGGAATGGTCTGCCCTCGTAATACCTTCTCACTTCTGTCTAGAATCTCCACAGGCTCCTCTTGGTATGATAAGCTCGGCCCAACTGTGATCTCGGAATGGTCAAGCACGTGACTAGGATCCGATATGTACCTCCTTAATTGAGATACATGGAAGACGTCGTGGACTCCTTCCAAGGTCTGCGGTAAAGCTAATCTGTAAGCAACCTCTCCGACGCGTTCTAAGATGTCGAATGGTCCGATGTACCTCGGACTCAGCTTCCCTCTGCCTCCGAATCTAATAGTCCCTCGAGTAGGTGAGATTCGTAAGAATACGTGATCTCCTACCTAAAACTCTAAGGGTCGACGATGTGCATTCGCCCAATGCTTCTGTCGGTCTTGTGCTGCTCGAAGGTGTCCTTGGATCTTCTTTACCTTCTCTACTGTCCGAACAACCAACTCTGGTCCAAGAATCTGTCGCTCGCCTATATCACTCCAGCATACTGGAGAACGACACTTCCTGCCATACAACGCTTCATAGGGAGCCATCTGAATGCTCGCTTGATAGCTGTTATTGTAGGAAAACTCGACCAAATATAGGTGGTCCTTCCATGATCCTCCGAAGTCAAGCATGCACGCTCTCAACATGTCTTCTAACGTCTGAATGGTGCGCTCCGACTGGCCATCTGTTTGGGGGTGATACGCTGTGCTAAACTTTAGGCGAGTACCAAGGCTCTCCTGTATACTCCGCCAAAAGTAAGACGTAAATCTCGTATCCCTGTCAGACACAATGCTAACTGGCACTCCATGTAGGCGCACAATCTCCCTCATTTACATATCTGCTAAAGCCTCCGTCGATTGTCCCACTCTAAAGGGTAAAAAGTGTGCGGACTTGGTGAGTCTATCCACGATTACCCATACTGCATTGCGCCCACTAGGACTCCTCGGGAAGCCTGTAACAAGTCCATAGTGATATGCTCCCATTTCCACTCCGGTATAGGAAGCGGTTGAAGCAATCCTGCAGATCTCTGGTGCTCGGCCTTGACTTGCTGACACACCAGGCACTTGGCCACAAAACGTGCTATCTCTCTCTTCATTCCGTGCCACCAGTAGTACTGTCTTAGATCTCTGTACATCTTCGTGCCTCCTGGATGAATGGAATAGGTGGAACTATGTGCCTCTGACATCAATTCTTGCCGAAGTTCTCCATTTGGAACATAGAGACGATCTCCGCATCTTAGTGTTCCGTCTTCATGCATTCGCAGTCCTGTCTGTAATCCAGCCTCTGTCCTCTGTCTGAGCCTCTGAAATCTGGCATCTGTCGGCAAGGCAGCCTTGATTCTCTCCACTAGTGTCGATTGCAATTGGAAACTCGACAACTGTCCGTCTACTCCGGGTATGACAACCTCTATACCCATCTGCTCTAGATCTCTCAACAGATGTTGTTGGGTAGTCAAGAAGAATGCCATAGGTCTTCTGCTCAATGCGTCTGCTACTACGTTGGCCTTTCCCGAGTGGTACTGTAGCTCAATTTTGAAGTCTGTCATCACCTCGAGCCAACGTCTCTGCCTCTGATTAAGATCCTTCTGAGTGTAGACATATTTCAGGCTCTTATGATCCGTAAATATCTCCACTCTTTCTCCATATAGGTAATGCCTCCAAAGCTTTAAAGCAAAGATCACCGCGGCAAGCTCCAAGTCATGGGTGGGATAGTTCTTCTCATGTGTCCTCAACTGCCTAGAAGCATAAGCTACAACCTTTCCATGCTGCATTAAGACGCATCCTAATCCTTTTCTGGATGCGTCGCTGTAGATTACAAATCCTCCGGGTCCAGAAGGTATGGTCAAGATAGGTGCTGTAGTCAAGCGTTTCTTCAGCTCATCGAACGCCTCCTGACACTCCTCTGTCCAAGTGAACTCTTGCTCCTTACGGGTCAAGCGGGTCATTGGCTCTGCAATCTTCGCGAAGTTCTCTACGAACCTCCGGTAATATCCGGCAAGTCCTAGGAAACTCCTCACCTCTGAGACATTGGTAGGGGTTGGCCATGTCTCTACAGATGAAATCTTTGCCGGATCTACTGAGATACCGTTTCCTGAGATGACGTGTCCAAGGAAAGTGACACGATCTAGGAGAAACTCACACTTGCTCAGCTTGGCATAAAGTCTCTCTTTCCTCAGTGTCTCTAACACTAGTCTCAAGTGCTCTTCGTGCTCCTCGTGGCTCTTCGAATACACCAAAATATCGTCGATAAAAACTACCACGAACCGGTCTAAGTATTGGTGGAATACTCTGTTCATCAAGTTCATAAATACAGCTGGCGCATTCGTCAGTCCAAAAGGCATCACTAAGAACTCGTAGTAACCATAGCGAGTCCTGAATGCTGTCTTCTGAATGTCTTCTCTTCGCACCTTCACTTGATGATAACCCGATCTCAAGTCGATCTTTGTGAACACTACTGCTCCTGTCAACTGGTCGAATAAATCGTCAATCCGCGGCAGAGGGTACTTGTTCTTGATAGTCAAAGCATTAAGGGCTCTGTAATCAATACACATACATACTGTTCCATCCTTCTTAGGCACAAACAATACTGGTACTCCCCATGGTGATGCACTAGGACGGATAAATCCCTTGCTCTGAAACTCCTCCAATTGTAGCTTCAACTCGTCTAACTCCTTCTTCGCCAATCGGTACACATTAGAAGATACCGGTGCTGCTCCTGGTACTAGCTCAATGGTGAACTCCACGTCTCTATCTGGGGGTAAGCCTGGCAATTCGTCGGGGAAAACATCCTCGAATTCTGCAACTATAGGTGGGGGCGCAATCTCCATAGCCATGCAAGTTCCAGCTGTCTGTCCTACTCCTTGTTCGACAGTCCCTCGCATGTACTCGAACTCCGGTTGATCTGGTGGTCTAAAAGTGACGCTACCCTTCCGGCAGTTCAGTATGGCGTTATACTGGCTTAACCAATCCATACCTAACACAACATCAAAGTACGACATAGGCAATACCAAGAATCGCGCTCTCATCTCTCTACCACATACGACTATCGAGCACGTTCTAATAGTGCTGGTAACCGGCACGATACCTCCTCCGGTAAGAATCTTTCAACTCCTAGGTAAGGGGGAAGTCGCTACTCTATGCATTGCTACAAATCTACTAGATATAAATGACAATGTAGCACCAGAATCAAACAATGCTGTCGCAGGTAGAGATGCGACTAAAATGGTACCTGTGATTGCCTCTCCTTCTGTTTCCTCTTCGGTGGTTGCTAAGGCAAAGGCCTGTCCCTGTCTCTGTCCTCCTGCCTGCTGTCGGGCACGATCAAACTGTGCCTGCTGTGGGGGCAAGGGTGGTCCCCTCTGGAATCCTCCGGGTGCTGGTGGACGCTGGCCTCCTGGTGGGGGTAGTATCCTCGGGGCTGGTGCTGCTGGTCTCTGTCCGGCCTGTGGGGCTGTCTCCCTGTGCTGTGGGCAGTCTCTGGCAAGGTGCTGGCTGGCTCCACAAATCATGCATGTCCCAAGTCTCTTTCGGCAGTCCTTCTCGAAGTGACCTCTCTTACCACAGAAGTGGCAAGTCGGGAGTTCCTGGTGTGGATATGGTACTGCTCTCTGCTGTGTCTGTGCTCCAGGACGACGGATGGGTCCTCCTGCTCCGGGCTGGACTCTAGCTGGCGTGGTCGTGCTGGAACGTCTAGATCTTCTGACAATGGCCTCCTGGATCCTTGCCTCTGCTAGGACCTCCTCATAAGAAACCCTTGCCTGTGCGGTGGTGTATCTCTGTAGCTCGAAATTGAGACCGTGGTGGAATCTCTGAGCCTTCTCTAGATCATTGGGTATCAGGACGGCTCCAAATCTGCTAAGGCGGCTAAACTCTGTGTCATATGCGTCAACAGTCATATTCCCCTGTTCTAGATGTAGGAACTGGGAGTATAGGGCATTTCTGACTGTTGCTGGAAAATACTTCGCATTGAAGTACTCTAAGAACTGTTCCCAAGTCTGGTTCTTACCTACACTGCGCTCAATGGAATCCCACCAGTGATGGGCGTTGCCTTTTAGTTGGGCCCTTACTGCGGTCATCCAAAGGTCTGGTTGCAGTTGTGAGGCCTCTAATAGCATCTCCGTGTTGGCGATCCAATCGGAGATCTGTTCTGCAGTCTCATTGCCTGAGAAGGTATCTGGTCCCATCTGTCGGAACCATCTAACAGTGCCACCTGTCGGGGCTGGTGGAGGTGCTGGTGCTGGTGCTGGTGTCGTGACAGGTGTCCTCTCTAGTACTGCTATCAGACTCTGTCGTAATGTCTCTGTCTGCTGCCACTGTGCTTGTATCATTGCCTGGAAGAACTGAAGCATCTGTGGCTGGCCATCTAGCTGCGGCATCTGGGGCGGATAAGGTGGAGGCGGTGGTAGTGGAATCTCTGGTTGTGCAGTAGGCGTCTCCTCAGATGTCGGCCTCTCAGTCTGCGGCATCGGTGTAGCTCCTGAAGTCTGGCCCTCATAATGTTGCGTGGGGATGGTCTGGGAAGTCTGTCCCTCAGGTGGTGGTGTAGGATCGCCCTGTGGTGTCTCGTGCCAATGTATCAGTGGTGTCTGCAGCGGGTGTTGCCCTTGGGGTACCTCATCTCCTTGAGTGGTGTTATCTGGCACCGCGGCACGGGATGCTCCTCGTCCACTGCGCAAATTCATCTTACTGCAAGGGATAAAGCTTCATTAAAAGAGTACGAGAACAAACAAACATGATGCATATATTTAGAAGCAGTATGAAGGAAGTTCAAAGGCGAATCAAAGTGGATGAGACCTAATAATTTCTATCCTATTGCAGGCTCGCTGGGCATGTTACCATACCACAAGCGAAAAAGTCGACCTGCATGGGCCACCACTAAAACCATGTCACGCCCCAGTCCCAAAAATATATGGAACCAGGCTACGTGGCAATAGCCAGCTGACACGTCTCCGAGGATATCCCAATTTAATGGATCCACGAAGAGTGCTACGCTGTCCTATGATACTAACATGTCCATTATCAGTCAATAACAGGTAAACTAATCTCATCCACAATATAAAGAGCAAGAAACACTAAATAAAATGCTGGTTAATAAATACCAGTCTCAAGATATCATAGTACAACCTGTAATGTCTGGTGGGAACAAACCCACTACTATGACGAAATAAAGTACTGAAATGAGATATAAAAGAAATGGCTATGGCATTAACTGAGAGGATAATGATGCCCTCCATCTAGGCTAAAGGCCTACCAACTGGTCACAGAAACTCTGACGGCTGCACCTCCAACTCCTCGGCTGAAGCGAATCTCGTCTCCTGTCCTGGGCCGTATACTGTGGGGTAGTAAGCCTCGTCTAAATCTGGAAAGGTACCAGGTCCTCAGAGGAACGTAACAAGATACAAGAAAACAACATGCTATATATGAATACTGAATAAAATAAATACAAAAAAGGGTGTGCTAGCCATCTAAGTGAATGCAATGTGAGGTCAACTCTGATGCGTATGAGTAGGCGTAGGCATAGCGTCCATACTCCGAAGAAAATGGCATCTGTATAGTATATCGTCCATATCGCTCCGAAGAACGTGGCATCAGTATAAAGGGAAACTCATTGGACCCGGGTTCCTCCGAACTACGGCTCCAATGTGTGTATCCCATACGCCTCCTAGTTGTCCTCCCCGCCCAATGTAGATACGCAAGTCGACTACTCGACGTACATACCATGAATCTATATGCCAAGTCACTAAATTATATCCTGACTACATGCTAGCCGTGATGTAGGATGTACGCAACGATAGCTAGTCGAGTGCGCAAGCCCGCATCCCAATATGAATGTATCTCAGTGTGCGTGTAAGGTGTCAGGTCTCAGACAATCACAGAGTATCGTCCAATGGGTTGAGTCTGCTAAGATCTAAGTCCATCTATACTAATCATCGACGTACCCGTCGAATGCAACCGAGACAACTCGGACGCGCACAGTTGTACAAACAACAAGAATACAATACAACATGTGCATATTTAATTTAGACAGTAAATATAGCAAGGTATCTTGCCTGTATCCGGGAGCTGTGAATGCCAAAAGCTGGTTCCTGTAATGTCTCCTGGCTGATCCAAAGGTCCTAAACAAAATATAATATAACAAATCTAACATCAGACACTAACATACATAAGAAATTATGGCGTTGCTCCTAGATATTGTTACAGGTTTACTGCTGACCGATTACAGCATCACAGGTGCACGTAGCTAGGGTGTGCCCATGTTCTGTCTTTGGTCAACGTTTCTCTTGTGACAATATCTATCGGTTTATGGTTGAAAACTATTTCTACTCTGTATGGAAACATGTCCTTGGTTTCCATATTCAACCATACTTGGCGATGTCTAAGTTTTATTATTGAATTTCAGGTTTCTAACAATAGATCTTATGATTAAGAAATAGTTAGTTATTAACCAATTCTAATTCTTTTCTATCAACATGCCATCACATACCTAGTTAGGGTTAACTGATTTTGTGTCCAATATTACCAGTCTTGACACGACGACACAATGATCTTATATGGATACAATACAAGGAGGGTGAGTCGGGTGTTTACCTAGTTTGACAGGACGAGAGTCTTCTCGCTGACGGATCGTTCTCCGGCTAGTGGTGGCTTCGGCGTCAGTCGGCGGCAGATCGCAGCGGCAGCGGCGACTTGGACAGCGACGGGGTGACGGAAAGGGGTGCGGGAACTCGGAACAGCGGCTAAGGGACTCGGGGCAGCGGCTGATGGGGAACTCGGGGCAGCGGCTGATGGGGAACTCGGGGGCAGCGGATGATGGGTCGGGAAGCAGCGGCTGATGGGGAACTCGGGGGCAGCGGATGATGGGTCGGGAAGCAGCGGCTGATGGGGAACTCGGGGCAGCGGCTATGGGTCGGGAAGCAGCGGCTGATTGGGTGTGGCCGGAAGTATGGGAGGGGTCGGCTAGGGGTTGGAGAGGGTGGTGTAGATTTTTCTAGGGTTTCAAGAAGGAACTTCATATATATATACATATGGAGGATTTGTGGGCTGATCTTGGCTTGGGCTTGTCTAGTCTCCTTGAGATGGGCTGGTCCAAAGGGAATGAGTATTGGTGGGCTACACAAGGGTTGCTTGAGGTGAACTTAGTCTTAATTATAATTAACTAACAATTTAACTAGATAATTCATTGTGTATTTAAAACATTTGAAACTATATTATGAGTGGTACACCGGTGTCGTGGCATACCGCATTGAGGTAGACTGATACCTAAATTTTGGGTTTGGGTTGGGGTTCTACTC